>OZ005742.1:42318373-42538329 GCA_963930735.1 Dioctria linearis | reverse complement strand
CTTCTCGAGCTTTATTGTTGCGAGTCTGCGCACCGACTTCGGGTCCTTAATTTGTAGTGATTATGCTTCCAAGATAGCAGAATAACGATATTTTCAATATGCTGCTCCGTAACTCAGTCATGTATTGATTTTAGCCCTACCTAGCGATTATCAACTATAAGGGCTTGGTTATCTGGAATAAATAGTTTTGGGTCGTTGATGAGGTTTAGAAAGAATTTATGTATAGGTCAAAAAATTCAACCTTATCCCACACTAGCCAGCTAACAGGTTGCAGTTATGAAGCACGTCACAGTTGGCTCTATTGTAGAGCTCCTGAATAATTGCTATGATTTATTCGGGAAGACCACTCATAATTAAAGCGTCATATGTGTACTTACGATTCACATTGTCGAACCCCTCTTAGAAATTGACAAAAATTAGATGAAAGAAAGGTTTTCTTTACGCGAATTGCTCAATAATTATTCGGAGGGTGTTTATGTGGTCGTTGCAAAGTAACTCTGTCTAGGAAGTAAGATTTTTGCATACTTAAAGTGTAATAGATGCCTTTTTGTTATTTAGTAGGTATATGACATTTTTTATTATTATTTTTGAGACAGCATTTAAAAGACAGATTTCGTGTCAATTGTTGCAATCCTTGAGGTTTGCCTTTTTCTTTTACTCTGAAGGGAGAGTCTTTAGTTCTCAATGATGAGTGGAAGTATAATATCAGTAGTACTATGGTGAAATTAAGAAAATTCAGTTGATTTTCGGAGCTTTCTATATGTCCATATCTCTAATACCTCTCTAATACACTGAAGAGGACTGATATCAATATTGGACATGTGAGCATTATATGTGCTCTTCCGGTCGGCAGGAGTTATTCAAGACTTCGTAAAAATGTTGTCCATAACTAGTAGAAACCCGGTTTAAAAAGTTCATACCAAGTTCATACTAAGTACATACTTTGTAGAGAGTAAGAATTTCCAGAACTTATTTTAAAATTTACCGAACATACCTTTAATAGAAATGAGGAAGTAGTTGCAGTATTGACGGATACTGTTGCTACTCAAAACGTAGAACTGATTAAATTTCTTTAAATGGAGAATTCATTAAATTCATCACCAAATTTGATCAATCTTTCTTGCTGTGCATGAAACGTAAACACAAATGCGATCAATAAACCGGAAACAAAATGAACTTTCTTATCTGACTGGAGCCGTGTCTGAGCAAAAAAGAAAATACATCTCGTCAGGTGAAAGCATTGCAAAGCAATTGGAAGCCCTCCATCGCGAAATGGCTTATGAAGTCCGAAAAGATGTGCTATCAAAATTCTATCTTAGAAAAAAAAATTAAGGTTGGGAGGGAAAATACATTTCTTTGGCTGATGTACTTTAAGTTTTTCATAGATTCGGTAATTGTTCCCAACTATTTTACTAATTTACGGTGAAATGTATCATGAGATTTCAGGGTTGCTAGAATTTTAATTTACATGATTTTTTTTTGTATTTTAATTAAGTGATTTCGAAAAAGCTTGCCTTCCAGAGAGAATCTGGAGAAATTTCGTGAGGAATAATAAAATGAAGTTTGAGTAAAATAATTTAACGCCTTGGAATAATTTTCTTATTGTCAGCCCTGAACAGTGATGATATCCCAAATAGAATGGTCTCATATTTTGACAACCATTAAGTACTAATTATATGACCATCAGAACCAGCGTAACACAAGCTCGCTGTAGTGACACAGTTAATAGATAAACGGGAAAAAATACGTGCTTTCCATCTATTAGTCGGTGTTAGTATAAATATGTTAAACTAAACATAAACTAAACGTAAACCAAACAAGTTCCATTGAAGAGACTTGAGACGATGCGGTCGATTTGTGTACTGTAAAATGGAGACCAGACCTGGCTAGGGTATTCAAGAAGTGGTCTTAAAAAGTAAGTGTACAAACGCAATATTATGGTAGGATTCGAGAGCTCTCGGCATCAATGTTTTAAAAAACCCAGGATGGAACTACTCTTTGATATCATGTTGTTTATATGGGAGATAAAACTCAATCTTTGGTCACATTCGACACTCAAATCACAGGTAGAGCCCACAGGGTGATATTGAGTATGAAATTATTGCTCTTGCACCAATTGTAAAAATTGTGAAGGTCACGCTGTACCTGTTTAAAATCGTCAGCAGATATAATCTGGGCGAAAAACTTAACATCGTCAGCATAAATCACAACTTTGCAGTACCCCTCAATATTGTCTCTATCGTCAATAGATATAATAAAGAACAACAGTCCCAAATGACTCCCTTGAGGTACGCCAGACAAAGCCTTCAAGACTCTTGATAGTGAATGTCGAAATAAGATTTGATATGATCTGTTATCTAAATAAGACTCCGTCCATTTAAAATATGTTATTGAGGAAACCCATACTTTGACATTTTAAAGAGTATCACGGAGTGAGATATGTTGTCAAACGCTTTGCTAAAATCTGTCTGATAGGCTTTTGCAAAGCCTCCAATGGGATCTCAGACAAATTCCAACAAGTTGGTGGTTCTAGAACTGCCTGAAATAAGCCCATGTTGGTTTGAAGAGAGTAAATTGTTACAGGAGGTTGATACTTAGTTGAGAATAAATGATAAATTCGAATAATTTAGGAATACAAGATAATTTTGCAATAGGCCTATAGTTAGAAATTTCTTTTTTGCTACATTTTCTTTTTTTTTTTGGATAGGTATGATAATGGAACTTTTTTATAGCTGCGGAAAACAAGCACTATCGAGCGACTTTTGGAAAATAATTTCCAACGGAGCTGCCAGGGCAAAGTAGCAAGACTTCAAAGAGACTAGAGGGATCCCATCTGGATCCGTTGTGAAGTCATTATAAAGCTCATAAATATATTATCACTAGCAGAATCTTTGTACCTCATGATATTGGGGTAGTTGTGAGTTGTAGTGCGTGAGTCACTAAGTACTTTTGAACGCATGCTTTATATATGCTCATCATCAAGTGTGGAGGAAAAATCTTTGAAGTCATTATATTATGTGAGGAAGTTATTGTGACTTGTGACTTATAATGTCCTTGTCCCTCATACAACTTTTCCACAATTTATTCTTTCTCTATTTTTAAGACATTTCAGCTCTTTATTAAACTATGGCGGTGATGTTTTATGCAATCGCTGATGCTCGTGGGGAATATAACAAGAAAATAAATCGAAAAAAATTATGTAAAACTTAGAAACGTCTTCATCAACACTATTGCCAGACAGCAACGTGTTGAAATCAAAAGAAGTAAGTCTACTGGAAAGTTCCGAGAAGTCAGCTTTTCTAAAATTGATAGGTATTGTATTTCGTCACACATTGTTAAGTTTTCGGTTTCATAGCTATACGTAATTAGTAGAGGGGGTGGTATTTGTCAAGAGTAGACATTATAACTGGGCTAGGTCCAAGTAAGTTAAAATCACCAATAAGTAGTAATTCGTCAAGAGGTTCGATCTTACCATAGATAAAATTAGATGTTGAAATAAGCAGGTCGAAAATATTTTGACCTTTCCTATCAACAATATTTACGGAGCCTGGGGTAACATACCAACAAAGTATGTATAAGTCTCATTTTAAGAGAGAGCTATACGCTACCACCAATAGCTTCAGAATCAGTATCTCCATCTCGTCTAAAAATTTGATAAGAATTGTCAATGAATTCAGCATCGCGAAAGCCATGGTGGAGTTAAGTTTCAGTGAAAGCAAATATATCATAACAGTTTTCAACAATTTGTGCAGTTTTTGTCCGAATACCCTTTAAGTTTTGATCAGTGGCGCACCGAGAGGAGGACGAACGGGACCGGTCCCCATCCAGAATGTCAGTTTTCTGAACATAATTTACAAATTACGTATAAAATGTGGTCTGAAAATTATTATAAGTTCGATAAAATAAAATAAAACCTTTTAATCTACAATAGCAGTCCTTATGTGCTCAGATGGGTGCAGGACGCGATTTGGAGCCCTATGTTTCCGACTCGTTAGGACTTCGCACACCAATGGTCCCCCCAAAGCCAAATCCTGGATGCGTTACTGGTTTTGATAGTAAGTGGAGAGAGATTTGAATTACTTATTTCAGCTGTGTTTCTAAGTTGGCGCCCAGAAAAATCGCCAGATTGCCAAAATGTGGGATCCTATAACTTTTCCTGTACATCCACTGAGACAGTGTAAAAAGATACAATCGGTTTGGAGCATTTATTAATTTTTCTACAATAAGTACTATCCGTTGCGATATTTTTGAACATTAAATACATCCAACTGTCCTCACACAACGTTTCTATGTAGATAGAAACGGTTCACGGACATATACGAAAGCTTTTTTACCGTTCTCAAAAGGACGCCATTTCGTAAAGAGGACACAGATGAAGTACCGTGACCGCTTTACTGTTAATTTAGTAAGAAAATTCAATATTATTCAATGGAATTCTAAGCCTATTTCTATGGGAATAAAAGGTTTTAGACATTTCTAATTTTTACGAAATTCTCATTAAGCAAGTTTCAATTACCTCACAAAATGTAAAAGACCATTACTGCTATTATCCCTTTTCCATTTGAAATTCTCTTATTTATTCTCAGTAGATTAAATTAATCCAAACCTTCTCATAAAATCAAAAAAAAAAAGCATTTCAGTGAAAATCCCTAGAAATAAAAGGCAAAATTGAAGAGGCCGAATAAAAGTGCTTTCGAATAGCACTTTGTGTCGAAATTTGTTTCTGATCCATTAAAGCAAAACTGCTCAAGTTATTTAAAGGATACCCTTCACCGTCTAATGGGTTTTTTTTCTGCAGATTACATTAATTCATACAAATTGATTATTCCGCAAAGATAAGGAGAAGGTACCTACTTATCCAATATTTTATTGATTTTGATTCGATTAAAACCCTGCCTCTCTTGAAACCACTCAATCGTCTCACTTTGTCTGATTACTGTTTTTTATGTTAATAGGAAATATCGCTTTGATTTGCAAAAAGCTTTGTCCTAATTTTAATTATTTTGCAAAATGTTTTTCTCTAAAATATTTAATGGAGCTGCGGTTATCCCTCCCTCACTTACTTAATGACGGAGTATTATAATAAATCCCAAAAACATCACATACTTGAAGTAAGCCAGGATTTTATTTTCCTTTTGTTTATCGTTTCAGGTATAATTCTATTGAAATTAATTCAAAAATACATGGACCGTATACACTGAGCAGCCATGCAGACATTTTATTATGCGAAGGTATTAAATCCAAAGTTTTTTCTAGAAAAAAAAGGTGCCAAGTTTATGCACCACAGAATTACCACAGAAGTTTTTATTTAGTCCTCTTGGAGTGCAAAAACTTTTTCCCAAACAAATTAATTGGGAAGAGTTGCCACATTTAAAGTTAAATAAAAGCAACCTGAATAGAACTTTTCCCATTCAAAGGGAACCCTGAAAAGGCCAACGAACGTTTAATGTAAAACTCCCTGGTGCACTAGTGAATTCCGAGAGATAGATTTTTGCAATGAATTCTGTAATCGCAGCAAATCTTTCATCTGCTCAACGTTTCCCATTGAACGCAGATAATTGTCTTATGGAGTGTGCCGCTTAATCTAAAGAAGCAAACGATTTTTTGTAATAAAAGATTCATAAAATTGAAAATCCAAATCTCCTGCAGCATCATCCGGCCGCGAAGTGTGAATGTATGTAGTGTAGAAAGTAGGGATATCGATTTCTATATGGAATCAATACAAATGGAGTAGAATGACTGATTGATTCCGTTATCTGAAATAGGGCGATATTCTTTCGAATCCATTTATTTTGACATGAATCGTTTTAAGAATATAAAATTTACATATCTCAGAGGTTTATGTCATATATGTTTACGTCTATTAGCCTTACATATGTAGTGGGTCTTATCCTCGTTATTCAATTTGACATTTCTCAAAAGTCAGGATTTGTGGATTGTAGCATTTTGAGAATTACAAGTGATAATTTAACTTAACGGTACTAAAATACACTACGAGTCCTTTACTAATTAGCTAATAATATTATTGACTGATATCTTTAATTGTTAAAAATATAAATTTGGTAAAACCATTTGTTTGTAGAGATGAGGGTTATGTAAAATGTTAAGATGTCGCCTTCTATGATGGTCCGATTGAGTGATGTCCTGGCGAGATCACTCAGCCTTGGCGCGTATACAGGGGGAGGGTCACGGGAGTCATGACCAACCCCAAAAGTGTTACCTCCCATCCGCGGTCAATTGAATTGCGAAACACAGTGTGGTGTTGGACTGTAAAGCGAGATGTAAAAGTTTAAAGTGGGTGTAACACCTGCACCGGCGCGGCATTTTTAAGTTGATGCTGTGCGATTGCTCTTGCAAAATTAAATCTGTAAATCACAACGCGAGCGGCGCGGCGAAATAGTTTCCGCGCACCGATTTTGGAGATTACTCAAAAACACTATTTTGCCGCTGGCAGCAAAATTTCTTTTTCATTCGAAATAAGTCCGCACAACTTGTTAAATAAGGCTTTCGGCATTCTAAAGAATTTGTAATCGAACTTTATTACTTTTGTATATTT
This sequence comes from Dioctria linearis, assembly GCA_963930735.1. Lineage (NCBI taxonomy): Eukaryota > Metazoa > Arthropoda > Insecta > Diptera > Asilidae > Dioctria > Dioctria linearis. The sequence goes on along the minus strand of OZ005742.1, from coordinate 42,531,773 downwards.
TTCTTCAACCACAGATACTAATAACAGAACTTCTTCATCAGAACTGCAGTACATTTGGATAAAATCCGCCACTCCCGGGCCCCTATTCTACATTCTCACTCACTCAACTCACTCACTCACTTACCCGATTCCACGTGTTTCTTTATTCTGGAACGCAAGTGAGTGAGATTTTTGTGAGAAAGTGAGTGAGATATTACTACTGGATATAAGGTACTCGAAACGGCCATTTCTGTTTGATTTGAATAGCTCCTCCGCCCTAAACTACTATTTATACAGAGAAATGGTATTCTGATAATCTTAAGCTTGTTTTCTTATCTTTCGAATCGAAATAAATTTGTTATACCTTTCCTAACAAAATTATATAAAAAAATGTATCTGAACCAAATGCCTACGATTCCTCAAACAAAAACTCTCATCTAAGTAATCATTGTATATGACGCTCTGCCGTCATGGCATGCCGTGGGCTGATGATATCTAATGTAGCTTTGTGAAGGTAAGCTGTAAATTACTAGAAGACTATTTTCCGGTATGGATAGTAGCTTAGGCTCTATAGCAAATATAAAGTCACATCAAAAATATTCACCACGAATGTGGTGGATTATTTTATTTGACAGTGTACATCTCATCCCATTTGTTTTCTAGAATAGCTAAATAGTGGGTGAGTGAGATCGAAGTGAGTGACTTCTCTCATACAGTCATAAGTGAGTGAGACTGCAGAATAGGGGCTCCGGTGTGATCACGGCTTAACAGAACGATTGTACGGGCACAATGTGTAGCTGACGCCGGCGTCTTATGCTTGTGCTGGATCGTTCTTTTCCCTATTTTTAACTTTAGCGTTGCTGCGTAAACAGAGCCAATCTGAGGCTGGGCATTTGTTTGCCTTGATAATAGTGGGAATAAGGGTCAATTTACATCGAAAGCCACACGCTGCAAGCTTCAAGCTACAAATGTCAGTTTGCACATAAGGCGTATTGCAGAAATTGTTATATAGAGAGATGCAAGCTCCACGGTGTACCTGCAACAACACCAATATGATATTGAAGTAAAAGTCATGTTTCATATCAAAAACATTCTTTGGTTACGATTAGTCAATACGGATAAAGAGCACGTATAGTGGAAAAATAATTAGTTTTAGGCATGGAATGGCACTAAAAACTTGGAAAACTTTCATAGAAAATTACTATGTTTCCACGAGCCAGACTTAAGATAGGATTGAGTTAGCGTTCTGTTTTGCTGGCAGAGTTAACCCGATGCTGTTTCCATCAACGGCTTGAGTTGAGCTGACATATAGCAGCAAACAATTTATCGAAACGATTTCATTTCGAGAATTCCTAACTAAACTGTTTTTTTTATTTCTCGTTTCGAAATTCCGTCGAGTTCTTTTCGAGAATCGCATATTTTCTCGAATCGTGGCCTGTGCTCTTTATTTTCTCCGTATTGTGTTCATGGCTTACTGTTTTTTTCATTTCTGGTTTCGAGATTTCTCCGAGATCTTCTCGAAAATGTTGTTCTTTCTCGCATCTTGTCCTGGGTTCTTTGTTTTTCTTCGTATTCTGTTCATGACTAAATTTTTTTATCTCTCGTTTCGATATTTTTTCGAGAATATCATTCTTTCTCGCATCTTCGCCTGATGGGTTCTATGTTTTTCTTCGTATTGTGTTATTTTGTCATCTCTCGTTTCGAGATTTTCTCGAGAATATCGTTCTTTCTAACATCTTGGCCCGGGCTCTTCATTTTTCTTAGTATCGTGTTCACCAATCACCGCCGGTTAAATTTCATTCTGTGATATGATTTGATTTTGAGCAGTCAATTTTCAAGCGTGTGCAGTAGAAATTTTAATTGGTGCTGAAAATAAATCGTTAAAAAGTGATATAAAAATTAAAGGTAAGTGTAATAGAAGATTTGTAATAAATAAAAATAATAATTTGTATTAGTAAAAAAGTTAAATTCGTCTAGAGTATTATTATTATTAGTTCCACTTGATCTTTAAATTATACCTGTAGAGGAGGTTTCATTATGTATTAAATATTTTTGTCATTTAATATGAAACACCCTGTAACTTAGATGACTTACTATCGTCAATTTCCATTACTCTAATTCAAATTCACTTTTTCACTTAATTAGATGCAGAACGACACCTCAACAATTCATTACATAAGTAGTAATCCTCTAAATTCAGGTAATATGTATTAATAGTATCATCAGTTCGTATTTAAACATTATAAAACACAGATAACAATGCAGTTGGCAGTCAGGAAAACAACAACTAATATGCAATATTGTAACCGCTATCAGGTACATAGAACAAAATATCTTAAAAACAAGAATACCTATAATTAAAGAACGGCATTTATAACTATTGCCGCAATGTACCTGCCAAAGTAAGGTTTTTGAGGAAATTTCGCAACTGAGAAAGGAAACTGTGGAGCTATTTACAAAGCTTACTAGCTCTATAATTGACTTGAGGAAGGAGATACGAGCAAATAGGAGTTCAACCGAATCATCTTCTGATATTCTTCAGTCAGTACAGCTCCCTTTTTAAACTGAGGAGCAGCTAATTAAATTCGAACTAAAGATCTCGAAACACAAACAGCATTTTGAGGAAGTAGTACTTTTTCGTATTAAATACATATTTGAATTACACAAACTTAGTAACGATTAATTTCCAGCAAAAATCTTTTCTCCATCGAGGTTCAGATGATCCGGGGAGGTTTGTGAAAGGCAATATCACAGTAATTTTTAAGGATGAAGTAGCTAAAGGCTTTAATTGGCTTGGGATTAATAATAAAAAATGTGCCAGAAAAACGCATATAATGGCTGCAATCAAAAGTATTATATACATACAATTTTCTTTAAATTTTTAAATACTGAGATAATTTTTCCAGATGCTTTCCACCGAAAATTTCCCAACATTCCTGAGGAGTCTTTCGACAAATATGCAATCAAGCATTTTCAATATGCCAAGGATCGCTTCAGCAAAAAAATAAAATACAGGACTGGCAAGAATGATGAGTGGTGTGTATGTTTATTCTTTATTATTTTCGTATTCTAAAATTATTAAAAACAGAACACAAAACTAAAAAAATCAAAGCTATACCCACAAATCTACCTATAAAATTGTTAAATATTCAGATTTGATCTAGTGTATTATGGAAACAATTTAAATATAATTAAATTTGTTTAATTTTATAAACCAATGTCATTTCTCGTTGCAGATGGAGGAACTCACAAAAAATCGAATCAATAATGATTTTATTTTTGTTTTACCGAAATTTTTGTATTTTATTTTTTATTTTGTACTTTTTGCTAAATTAGAGATATATTCAATAATTTATTTTTATTAATTATATTACAGTTTTCCGTCTTCCCCCATTCTATTTGAAAACGACTTGAAATCGCGTTATTTCCGTTTTGCTTAAGCAATTCGAAAGCAACTCGATATCGTATTATTTCTATTTTGCGATTTGAAAACGACTCGAAATCGCGTTATTTCCGTTTTGCTTAAGCGATTCGTAAACGACTCGATATCGTATTATTTCTGTTTTGCCCATATGAATCGAAAACGACTCGATATAGCAGAAAAAATTGATTGCCTGGTGAAGTACTTATACATACAAGGTCTTCTAGATTGATTGGAAATTGACTCGAGAAAAGAACTCACTATCGAATCGTCATACCGATTCGATATAGCGTTCCTTTTTCACCATTTTCGGTACTGAACACGATTTGCTATCGGATTTTGTCTCGAAATAATATTTCGCTTTTATGATTTGCTTTCGCATCGATTTCGTTTCAAATTGCTTGCAGAGTCATATAAAGAAGCTGGATTTGTATTGGATAAGACACCCATCCACACTACTCTAACTAATACTGACACAAAATCCAATTCAACCCGACTGGTTTCGTGGAGTTAATATGAATTGAATGAAACTTAACTCAATTCTCGTTTCCATGAAATGAACACAAATTTCGATTCAATCCGGATTGAACTCCGCATGGAAACATATCTTAAGTGGTCCGTACGAATGTAAAGCTTGTAGCGCACATTGTAGCAGATTGCGCTTAACGAAACTGAAATAGGGTTTCGTATAGCTTGTAGCTATTTGTGTGTATGTCTCGATGTAGATTGGACCTATTAGTAATTCGCACGTAGGTCTTCGTCTTTGAAACGCGTACGAATTTTTTAGAGATTTCTTGTTTTTTTATATTGTGTCGAAAGGTCTTGCCTCATCTCATACCTATCACAGGAATGATAAGTAATTTCGGAATACATATTCTTTAGAGGTTTTAATTGTTTAGAAAAAGGCATGTACTGCTTAGCAATCCGGTTATTATGATGCTTTTATATTTTTGTTGCGCCGATTACTCTCATATAGATGAAAAACCTCAATATTTCGAGTTTTAAAAGTGTTATTAGCTGCGTTTTTTCCGCATATGGGTCCGGCTCAGGATGAGAAGTAATTTCCGCATTAAATTATTTCGATAGAGCTATGATTGAAAATATTTTTATAAGACTTGGTGTCTCTGAGACTGCCTAAATGGTGAGATAACTCCCCGATATATGCACGAGAATAAAAACAAAAATTATTATTCTGGCAAAGTACACAAGGTTTCACAATCTTTTTAGTACAAAAATATACATTTATGTACATTTTCTAAAAATAAATGAAAATATCGAAAATATAAAAACACTAAAATAAAGTTAAATTTGAGAATTAAAAGTAAAAACCGACTGAAAATAAGCAAAAATTGGAAAAAAATATAAAAATAACAGAAAAATTATAAGTACCTACTTTATAGGTAAAACACACGAATTTATACAAACAAATTCAAAATAATTGAAAATTGAAAATTATAAAATTATAGGAATGATAAAATTGTAAAAAATCTGGAAGTGAGCTACGCCGTGTATCAGTCCTCTCTGATTCAGATAATCTTACATTGAACAACTTAGCAATTTTGTGCGGTAACGTGAAATATGGTCAAACCTACGAAGTCCATAAATGAAGCGGATACAATAATTAAAGGCAACTTCCGTCTTTTGAAGACAAACGCTATCGAGATTAGTGTATATCATACTACCAAAAGAATGGTTAGGTAGAATTAGGGTATTAACCTGTTTTGAGCGGATTTCGAAAAATAAAGAGTCGGCAGAGAGACAGAACCTACGAAGAACACCATTCATATTACCGATAATTAACTTTGTACTGTCGCAGCATTTCATGTTAGTTCAAAATAATGAATAGATTTCTAACGTTAGGCACGAAATCTAAAATTGTACCATCCAATACTACAAGAGACGAATCATTTGGGTCAAAAGTGCCATCATGGAATACAATACATTCGGACTTGTCAGGGTTTAGCTTTAGGTCGTTAGCTTTGTAGCAGATATTGGTTCTCTATAAATCGTCATTAATATGAGCAGTACAGTTCTCAAACAAACCAACTGGTCTGATTAGGTAGATGTGCACATCGTCAGCATGCACATGCACGCTGACATCCCAAACAGTTTCAGAGAGATTATTTATTAATAAACTAAATAACAAGGGTGCCAGTATTGAGCCCTATGGAACACCAGACAGAAGAGGCAGGGAGCAGGAAGTATTAGAATCCACTCTTACCACTTGCTTTCGGTCGGTCCGAAAGTCCGGGATAAGAGCAATGGTGTATAGACTGAAACCCAAAGCAGCAATTGAATTTCCGAAGGAAGATTCTAAGATTATCCCTGTCAAAAACTTTCGAAAAATTGAGCAGTGCCAAGGCAATCAATTTGTTTTGGTCTAGGGCAGCTGATATCAGTGGATACTCGCAGTAGTGCTGTTTCGCAGGTATGGTCACGACTATAATCAGACTGCCATTTGCTTAGGAGCTCTCTCGAATCGAGATACTCAACTAATAGCTTCTCCATTACTTTCGACAAATAAACATAGGATGCTGGGAAAAGACGAAGTAGTAAGACATATGATTAGGATATGGAGGATGTGATCTATAAAAAGGAACAAAAACTTAACGAACCGCGGATTCGGATACATGTTATCTGGACCGATAGTACAAGTCTTGACAGAAAAAATTGATTCAATTAATTCGCGGATGGAAAAAATGAATCGTTACCTCTTGAAATATTTGAAGTCATTATATTTGAATTATCATGCATTGCACTGGAAGCAGATTCAAGTTTGTCAAGGCATTGGCAAAACAGCTCACAAGGCCACACATGAAATGCCGAGAAAACAATCACCACATTCAGCGTGACATCAAGATTGCTATTCGCTAAATCCTGCAGAGAGCAATCAGCCAAGCAATTCCATTGAAGACAAGCTTAAAGGGCGCAAATATGTTGGACTTGCGATCTTAAAAAGAAACGCAAGACGTACTTTCTTTGCAAGGTTCCAATCTGCAGGGAGTGTTAAAAAAACTGTTTTTGTTCATTTTTCTATATGACCTTATTGTATGCATGTGCGTAGCTAGATATGGGCACGGGTGGACACGGCCTACCTCAGTAAAGCCCGAAACAGCACCGGTGTCCCCTACCCAGAAAATTACGATCCAAAATTATTAAATTCCAATTAATCAATCAATTATATTTCAGTTTCAACCAAACAAGCATGAGGACATAACATTGAAAGCGTAACCAAATTGTATAACCGCGTGCTGTGCCTACATCTGTAGTTGATTCCAAATTTATGAAAAGTGATTTTGTAATGAAGCACCACTCAATAAGCGGCATTCATTACTCATAATAAACCCCAAACATGCATCTAATTAAAGCGCCATCAAATTAATAAAACGCATCTATGCTGTGTACTCAGCTGGAAGAATGGGAATGTCTGACTTAGATAAGACTTACTTTTGACATTACCTGGAATGCATTAGTAATGAGTACATGAACATACCTTAAGTTGAGCTAGTTTAGGAAGGCAGGCGTAATGTATTGATGCGTCGTATTTTTGATAATGCTATGTACCTTCTAGGTAATACTTAGAGAAGGCAGAGGTAATGAATAGATATCTTCATTCGTAATGTTATCGAAAAGAGGTTGAAATTAGTGCGACTATATTTGCACAAGCTAGTTCAAGGGAGTGTGTGTAGGTCGAAAATGAGTCATATAGTTTCATTGTTTTTCTAAGAACAATGCAGGAAGGAAAGTGCGTGCAGATGGAAAATATTCTGATTTGTGGATTATTTCAGAAGAAATTAATTATTTTCATTTAAGTACCAGAATCAAATAAGTGAGGACATATTTTCTACACCTTTCTAAGAAAGCAGGAAAAGTTCTTACCTTTACCACTCAGCGAAAATAGAAATGGCAGAATGAATACTTCTACTGATCTTAAAAGCGATCCATCTTTTCACCTTCCAAAGAATTTAAAAGTACCTTCAAAAGAATTACTAAGGAATGCTTCTTTTAACCTCTTAATAATGAATGCTTCCTTTAAAAATATCTTCGACTAAAACTGAATAGTCACATAAAAGAAGGAACTTTTGTAGCACTACTTTGTAAAAAATTTATATAATACTATGGGGAGCCCGTCGGCGTTGCCCGGCGATAATATAGATACCTAGATGGGTATGGGTGGGGAGTGGGGTTGGTTAGAGGTGCATAATATCTATGAAATTATCTGACTCACGCGCGATTCCGTACTGTATGGTTTCACTCTGTAGCTGTCTGTGTTTGTGTGTGTTTGAACGTGACTGCACACACTCATATGGGGCGGAGAGTGTAGCTCTCTACGTCGACGCGTTCTCAGGGAGTTCTCAAATATATAGTAAGACACGAAATTTTTGTATGGCAACCCTACAAAGGAGTTACCCGATAGGTACTATTTTCGAACTGTATTTGCAATTTTTATGAAAACACAGTGTACCACACATGAGCCCTCCACCTCGACGCCTCCTCAGGCAGCTACCAAGTATATAATAAAAAACCAAAGTTTTGTATAGAAATACCAAAAGGGGGTAGCCCGGTTTGGTTCACAAAATTTGAGCTCTCCACGTAGACACGTTCTCAGAGAGGTTCCAAATATATAATGAAAAACCAAAGTTTTGTATGGCAACACCAAGAAAGGGTAACCCGATTTTCTCCATCTTTGAAATTTTCTTTACTATTGCTATAAAAACGGCATGTACTACATTTTAGTTCTCCGCGTCGACGCGATCTCAGCCAGTGCCTAAGTATATAGTGAAAAACGAAATTTTTGTATGGCAACCCTACGAAGCTGTTGCCCGATTGGTCCCATTTTTTTAAACTAAATTTACATTTTTTTAAAAAAGGCCCGTGTACAAAATTTCGGCTCAGGCAGTTTCCAAATATATACCTAGTGAAAAACTAAAGTTTTGAATGATAACATCAAAAGGGGTCGCTCGATTTGGTCCATTTTCTCCACGTCGACGCGGTCGCAAGCAGCTTATAAGTACATAGTGAAAAACAAAAGTTTAGTATGGCAACACTAAGAAGGGGTAACTCGATTTAGTCCATTTTTGGAATTTTATTTACCATTGCTATGAAAACACCACGTGCAATTTTTTTGTATGGCAACCTTACGAAGGAGTTGCCCGATTGGTCCCATTTTTTACCTTGCTTTACATTTTTTTAACAAAGGTTTGTGTACAAAATTTCGGCTCTCTACTTTGACGTGAGAGAGTTTCCAAATATATAGTGAAAATTTAAAGTTCTGTATGGGAACACAAAAATATGTTGCCCGATTTAGTCCATTTTTAAAATTTTATTTACTATTGCTATGAAAACACCGTGTAACAAATTTCAGCTATCTACACGTACTCCTTGTCAGGCTATGTCCATATATATACGAAAAAACGAAATATTTGTATGGCAACCCTACGAAGGAGTTTTCCGATTTAGTCCATTTTGGAACTTTTATTTGCAATTTTTATGGAAACGTCGCGCACAAAATTTCAGCTCTCCACGTCGAGGCGTTCTCAAGCAGTTTTTTAGATCTCAACAACAGCGCCATTTATCGTGTCCAAAACTATCCTACCTTTCAAGCTGGAGCAAACCAAACACATTTACAAAATTTCTTTGAAATCGGTTGGGTGGTTTCGGAGTTTAGCGTGTACGAACATAGTGACACGGTATTTTTATATATTAAGAAGATGTTACGAGCGTGGCTTTCACTCTGTTCTGTTCTCTGTTTCTTTTTATAAAATTCACAAACAATTATCAATCTACTCTGCTTTAATTTTCGCTAGTACTTTAGTCGACTTATCGCAATCCAATTAGAAATTTCTTGCCTTTCACTTGTAAACGCTGCACTGCCTAAAACAAGATTCTCTTCTGCCATTGACAAGCGCTATCTTTATTCCCTACAAATTGTCTAAAACTTTCTCGAAGATTCTATCGACTCCAGAAACATCGATTCTCAGAACCAAAAGTTTTTAACTGTCCGCACTTTATTAGTCATCTTACGCGAAGTTTCCATTTCCAGTTGAGGTCATTTGTATGTTTTTGTTGCAGGATACATTGTCTCTTGTTAGACTTGTTCATCCCGAAAAACGGGTGGAACACGCTTGATGCTCATGGTGTCAACATAACCGATCCAGATGAACGATCTTTCGTTTGCCTCTTGTGCCACGTTGAATCCTGTATACCACGTCATCAATTCTAGTTACCACTGAATACGGTTCCTCCCAATGTTGCTGTAATTTTGGAGAAGGTCCCTTATGTCGTTTAGGGTTGTACAAGAAACCAGATAACCTTCATTCAATACTGTGGAACAAGTATGTAGATCATACATCAAGGTATAAGCTGTATAACTACTATTTAGACCACATTTTTCTCAATACATATTTAAAAGTTGTTATTGTTTCACTTTCTAACCAAAACGCAACGTACCGTAATCCTGGCGACAATATTACTTAAATTTTATTACCAGAGTTAAGAATAACAATTGAAAATCAAATTAAATTTAAGGTGATGATTAAATCTGTAATTGAAATAACTCTGCCTGAATAGTAAAATTAAACCATCAGCACAATTTCCAATCATTTCTATCGCTCTTCTCCCATGGTCTTCTGTAAAGCTCCTCAGCTAGATGAAATCTCGAACTGGCAAGTACACCGAAAGCACTTAAAACATTTTCAATTGCTGGAAATTTCATTCTAATGACCCTTTAAATTTAAGAGATCCTTGAAAACACACGTAACATAAGAAATCTCTACCAATCCCCATTCCAACAAGTCCCATGCATAAATACATGTATGCATGCGTTAATGGTGTGGGAGTTATTGCTTCTTACCGAAACCCATTTATCCCATGTCTACTTTCCAGCAAAGGATATAAGCTTCGAATAGAGCAATAACAGATATTTGGTTTTATTCGACTACTCACTATCCTGCCATTGGGGAGCTATTCTCTCCAGAGCAATAAGGTGAAACCATTCGGGGTGATATGTGGAAAACATTGATAACTTTCCAAACTCAATTTCTCGTGTCAAAAAGAAAAGCCCTGTTTGTGGTATATCCTATATTATATGATTACTTATATACCTGGAATAGTAGGAGGGAGAACTGGAACTGGAGCTCGATACAAATAGCCTGCCGTCGATGGTGATTTTTGCTTAATCCTAGTCCTTACCGAAAAGGATTTGTATTATCCACGCGCCATTAATTACGTGAGTTGCGTGCTTTGGATAAAATGCAATGTTTTGCCTGAATAACCAAGAGGAGTAGGAATGGGCAGTGATTTTGGGCTTTTCGTGCGTGAGCTCCGTAGAATTTCAAGTACAGCCGAGTAATTACACATAATTTAAATTTGTTCCACCCAATTAATAAGGAGCATTGATTCTCGCAACAGAAATACTAAATTAATTTCTATGGTGGATTTGATACACTCTTGAAAGTGATTTGATTTAATTTTCCATAAATTTTTGCAATCGATATTGGACGTATTCTCATTCAGGTTTTTTTATTACTCTTTTTTTTAAAAAGCAAATTATAACTGGATTTAGTTTTAACTGTCTTTGACTTGGTTATTCGCCAAGCTAGAGTGTCTGATTTTAATATTAAGGACTTTTTCTATATTCTATTGATTTAGATACGTATCAACATTTTAGAACCATTGTCTGTTTAACTGAAATCTTTGACGAGAAAATGTGGATTGTTTTTAAAAAGAGTAATGTGGTGTAATATCCGAAGGCTACAGATGGATCAAAAAATTGTTGGGAGGGGTGGGGGGATCCAAACAGTTTCCACGATAACGGGATGTAAAGATATTTGGTTTTGTTTTTATAGATCACCCTGTAATTTTCGAACGTTACACCCCATGATGATGATTAAACTTTGGTAGATAGCAGGGGCGGCTCCTCATTGGAAGCAAAGGAAGCACTGCTTCCCTTGACAAATTAAAAAAATCCAAACATAACATTTTGCTTTAAAATATTCTTAGAATATTTAAAAAAATGTATAAAATTCAAAGAAGTTTACTCCTCTGGCATCACTAGATACAACCTGAAATATTTTATAAGTAACGCCCAATTTTCTCCTCAAACTGAGAACATACCACCCAGCCCAATGTCATTATATCGCTACTAACATTCTGTATGGTACGCTGTCCAAAATGTAGCGTATGACCCACCCACCCACCATCATTCTACCCAACACCAGATCCACCCCGAATTGGCTTGTCAAGCAAGCTACATAATATTCGCGTGGTATGGATGGAACGGCAGTAGAATCAAACACCGTTGCCACAGGCATCGCAGTGACGCTGAAATCCCTACAGCGTATTTACAACAACAAAGCCAATGTAAAAAGTTAAATACATTTAACTTTTTAGACTCTTATTCACTCAAGAGTTTGCATGCGAATATTGCTATGGTACGCTGGCCGCACCGTAGCGTTTGGCAATTGATTTACACCCCCTGATAGTAAGTTTCATTGATAAATTCAGAAGTATATGCCGGTGCTGGTGGGTGTCGGTCTTACTCACGATTTATTTAAATGCTGCCAGATGTTAACAAATTCGTAGCTTTTTTTAAATAACTTTTATCCGACCTTCGTGACGAATATTGCGAAATTTTAGGAATAGTTTTAGAATATTAAACGTGGATGGATTTACATGGGATTTTTTGTTTTAGAATTAGTCAGTGGGCATAATTGTTTACGTTTTTGGGGGTTTGGGGGGGGGGGGAGGATGGTAGCTACACTCATGGCGTTGTCCAATTTTGGCCGTGTGTAATACCAAATTGAAGCCTTTGATGGGATTTATTGAATGGCATATTTTCTTTTGCTCTGTAAGAAACTTTATAACCGACTTTTTTCACCCGAATATCTTTAAAATGCGTGATTTTCGAATTTGTGTACAAAGGAGGGTTTACGTTCTAGCGGGGGCTGATTTTTCTTTTAAACGCTTCCGCATAATGTTTTACATATCTCATGTGAACATTTAAATTTTGTAATTTTAACCGATGGGTTTTGATGTGAAATAAATTTTCCAGTTTTTTTCGTGTAAAACGTTTTTACATGGAAGTACTTACATTAAAGTGCGATAATCTTCTAAACTATAATTACCGCAGAGGTAAAAAATTGCATCACAACATTCGCAAAAGAACGTAGATGCGAGTTAATATGCATATATTAGATAGATTCTCAGTAGGTTTACATGAATACTTGAAGCATACTTGAAGTATGCTTGAAGTAATCAAAATATCATGAAAACGCTCATTCAATCCGTAAATTTCAACTTAAGTAATTGGAAAATTAAATTCAAGAAAAATACAACTCAAGTAATGGGAGTTAATTCAATCAACCGCCCCATCTGAGCTTCAAGTGGATTTCAAGCCAAGTATTTATGTAAACGTACTGTATGTCCTGTTTTATGAGTTTTTAACAAAATTGTAATGATTAGAAAATAAAATATATTAAAAAAACTTTTTAAATAAATAACTTTCATAAATAAATTATAAGCTAAGTAAAAAATAATTTTTTCTTGCACCCAAGAAAAGTTTAATTAAAAACTTAATCTACGCAATAACAATATTTTAAATTTATATTACCTCGTTTGACTTTAAATGTTTGAATGTTTTTTATTATAAAATTTTTTTAAACATATTTTATTCATATTGTGCAAAAATAAGATATTGACTATCTATAATATTACGTACGTTTCTGTTTAATTGCGAGAGAATGTAGAATTCTTGCTTTTATTTGAGTATTCCGGCGAACGAGTATACTTAAGTATAATAATAATGGTAATTGAATTGAAAATAATGAATTAGATGATTAGATTTTTTGCGTACGTTGTGAAAGGGGATATTGAGTGAAATTTTTGTATTTGCTTAATTATGGGGCAGGCAGTATTTGCTATGAATGGATTAAATGAAAGATATGGTTGCATCACTGATCTATTTAACGATGATAATGGCTTCCTTCACTTTCAAGAGCAAGAATAAATATAAAAATTTATATTGTGTATTATTGACATCATTGACTTTGATACATGTATAATTACTTATAGTAGCAATGAAATAGTCTGAAAAGCGGAGCTATAATTTACATAAAATGTATTGCTTCCCTTCTTCTGAATCCCACGAACCGCCACTGGTAGATAGATAGGTTGGACCTTTCCTAAGGTCCATACATTTTTTCAGACATCTTCGTTTTGAAATTTGTGGTTGAACAAAGTTAAAATTTTGGAATTTTTATTCGGTTTTTTTAATTAACTTCTATTTTTATCAAAAAAGGTGTCATTAATACCAATTTTTCATATTGGATCAGACAAGCCCAAAAGCTTAGCTTTAAGATGACCTATCACATACTGTACCCAACATGTCCAGCGACAATTGCCTACTTTCTGCCACTTATTGACCTTTTTCAGCCATTTTCGCTGGATATGCTTAAGAAAATGTGCAAAAAACACAGAAATGTTTATATTTTGGGTACAAAGCGCGATAGGTCACTTTTAAGCTAAGCTTTTGTGCTTCTTAAATCCAGTATGAAAATAGTTAAATAAAAAAACAAACAAAAAACGAGTAATAATTCCAAATTTTTAATTTGTTGAACCACAACTTCCATACAGAGAGGAGTAGGGAAAAAAAAGAATAAACCATTGCAAAGGCCCAGCTATTATCTATCTAACAAAGTTTAAATAATCGTCATTGGAAATTACAGTGTGATCTATAAAAACATCCCCATGAAATTTTTTGCTCGTCAAAGCATAACCTATTCGTAGCCTTGGATATTACACCACTTACGGGACACCCTGTATGTACATGCATATATTGTATATACATTCCTGCCCCGTTTTCTTATATCACTAACGACTCTATTTTCTCCAAGATTAGTAAGAAGGCATTGCAACTACCCTTCGTGAGTAAAGCTCCTGTTATCAGCGACTTTAGTTTTCCATATCTAAGTTGATTCCAGATGGATAACTATCATAGTTCAAAACAATATTTTTCTTCAATTGATCTTTTCAATAAACGAGATTTGATAAAAAATTAATGACTGTTTGCTTGTTTCTCAAAAGGTATTTATTTTATTTTCCATTTTGAAATTATGCCCTTCAAAGTATTCCGTATCCGATATACTCGCAAGTCACTAATGGCAAAATATATCTGAAAAGCTACATATTTGATGTAGCGTTCGGCTCATTTAGCGATATATCCTCTATCTTTGGTATAGTGGCAAAATTTTGCCATTTGTCCTCTTTTTCATTGGGAAAATGCTGCTGTATCTCCACGGTCTTATTTGGGCCAGAAAATCACAAATTAGTAAAGTAGGTAATGAGCTAGGATGGTATCGTGGAGCATGAATCGAAGACCTATTTGCTCACAATTTTTACGGTTTTCTTGTGATTGTTTTACGTGAACGACGTAAAAATTCGAGGTAATAATCTTTATAGTCCATAAGTTCTCATTAAAAGAATTCATAGTGCACTATGCCATTGCTGTGGAAAGTTTTCTTTCAAGACAACCATTTGAATGAACTTTGCGTGATTGTTTTGGGATTGACTCTCTACTACAAAATTTCCATTGAAATAATTGAGCCCACGTGTCATTACTTGCTATTTTCTTATGACGTTTTCGATCATTCTGGGTTTTCGGCTACTTCATCCCACATTTTATTATGGTGTTTTCGCAATGCTGATTGTGTTTATAATTCAACAATTTTGGAGCACTTCTGGTCGTCAATCTTTTTCATGTCCTAAATATTAGGTCATCCTCAAGGTTTTTCCCCGCCCTCTCGAACAATTTGTATAATTTATAAACACTCCTTTTCGGTGTTATATCGTCGCCATTTGAACTATTTTATTATATTTTATACAATTTTCAATGCAAAATTCAATAAAAATACTCTACTTCGTCATTCTCAAAATATATTTTTGCCGATAGTGGCTAGGTCGGTTTTCAATTCTTTTCAATCAAACATTGACTAAACGCCTATTACGAGCAAGTTTATAAATTCTCCTGATTTTTTGATCACACTTCGTATGTGTTTTCGAGTAATAAGTAGAAAACTTTTTTCTTAAGTAAAAAAAAAATTATTTCATTAAATTTACAAAATTCATTTAAATTGAAAGAAATTATTGAGCTTTGCGACGCAGCGATCAGAGAGGTCTCATCAGTATGATTATCTCTGATTGCCTACCAGAAGTTCAATGTGGAGGTCACACCAATTGCCCATATAAATACCTTTTAGAAAAAGGAAGTATGAATTATATGGCAGGAAGATTACTTATTGCAATTTTAAAATTGACTGATTGTTCCCCCTTCTTGTCGTGCGTCATCAAGTAGAATTTATAAGTGTAAAATTTTAGTCTTAAAAGACTTAAAATTCTCTGTCGCTGCACTGTAAAAAACAAAGTGGGACAATTCCCTTAATTTAAGACACACTTTTTCATAAAAATGAATATCTTTTTCTCTGATAGAAAGGGAAAATCAGTTTGGTTTAGGTATTTGGCACCAAAAAACCTATAAGTGCGAAACATTCCCGAAACGTTAAGCTATAAGATAAGGATATAAGGAACACGAATTAACACCAATTTTTCATACTGGATTTAGGAAACCGAAAAGCTTCGCTTTAAGATGACATCTCATATTCTGTACCCAGAATGTAATCCCTTCTGTGTTTTGCATATCCAGCAATAATGTTTAATGCCAGAAAGTAGGCAATTATCTTTTTGGAATCAGGTCTTGAGGTAATTTTCGCTGGATATGTTTAAGAAAAAGTGCAAAAAACTCAGAACGGGTTAATATGAAAAATCCATCGAAAATCGTTCAAATAAAGTATAAATCATTATCATAGGGTGTAAAATTGAGAAATTACAGCGTGATATATAAAAACATATCCAAATATTTTAAGGTCTCATTATCTCGGAAACCATTAAGATTTCTCTCCCCCGTATTTTTTTCTTGTCTAAGCATGCCCTATCCAAAGCCTTCGGGTGTAATACTACATACGGAACACCCTGTATATTAAATGAAGATACTTAAAATATAAACAGCTCGAATGTGTTCACGCTGACATTCTTTCCTATTACTTCGCACAATACACTATTCGCTAGAAAAAATCTGAGTAATTGCCAAAAGATTCAATTCTAAGCTACATACACAAAATATGATCTGCCTAAAAGTATGTGATATTATAATGATATTAAAAAGCTGCCTATTGGGTATAAATGGTTGCTGCATTATGTAATAGATGGACTGAAATATAAATAAATTAAATAAGTTGTTAAAACAGAAAATATCTTTGAGAAAAAACAGTGCATATGTCAGGAATTAAAAGCCTTTGAACTTTGTAATCATTTGAGTCTTGCAAGAATACTCTCGACAATGGTAAAATACAGCTGCAATTAACCCTTTCATTAGTGAGTAAATTTTTTTTAGCGTGTACGTCCCAGGAGTAAGTTATTTTTTAATTTTTAGACTTAACTTTTACACGCACTTACCTATTTTAATAAAATTTGAAGTATCGATTTCTAACAATATTTCACAACTATCTAAAATCAAAAATATTTTTTGTATGCAAGGGTTGTAAATTTTTTTGCACAAAAAGCTAAAAAATTGAAAATTCAACATTTAGAAAGAAATGAAACTTACATTATATTTTTTCCTATTTTAGATATAGTACATTGAAACTCTAAAAGTATGAACAAATTATCGTCTGGGGTTTCCAGCCTCTATATATACTTACATTTTCTTTTTCACCAATATTCATTTATTATATATTTAGACATAAAGATACAAATAAAATATTAGTATAAAAAAGAATTATGTGAAACAAAAAAGGAAAAACTCCCAAAATGGGCGGTGCATTATTTATTTGATTATAATCGCAGTAAAATGAATCTCCTATTATGAAAGTCTGAGGTCATGAGATAAACTTATCGAGTCGTTGTAAGAGTTTCTAGTTTGAATTGACTGATAATGAAACTTCGCTTTATCACTGTTACTATCCAATTAAAGGCTCAACTACAATAGCGCGAAAGACGTTACGGATTTCAACGAGATTGAGGTTTACTTACGAAAAATTGAAAACATTAAATCCGAAGATAATAACCCATACGGAATAAAATGTGGTAAAAATGACAATTTTTCGTAACTAAACTTCAGTCTCATTGAAATCCGTAACGTCTTTACAGCTATTGTAGTTGAGCTATAAGAAGGGCTGTTAATATTACATTAGATTGGCATGTTATGATAACCTATAGATGCTTGGAATTAATGAAATGGCAATCCTTTGTAAGTAGATGTTTACGCTGAATGTAAAATATTCATTGGAGTGGTTTAAAGAAAGAAAAAAATAAGCCTAGAAATGGTCAGGCTAAACGCAGGATAAAAGATAAAAATCGACTTAGACTGAACGAGACGATTAATATGATGATAAAAATAAAACTAAAAGACAGAATAAGGAACAACCTGGAATACAGATTGGACGAATAAAATGTGAACACTTTAAAGCGAGAAAACTTTACATTTTATTAATGCATTTATTTGTTTATTTGTCCTTGTTCTGGTGAAGTGAATTTTTTCTTGACATTTAAAAATAACCTTCATAATATTTACGATAGTGGAATATCCTTAATCCGAATGATAATTTTTATTTTACACTTAACTCTTTAAAGTCTTCGGCAGACTGTTCACTTTTCTTCAAATTTCTTTTCACTAAAGCCCAACATCTTTCCTTAGGATGACGCTGTGGAATAGGCGTTGGATGCATATCTTTCGCAACGAAATCAATGTTGTTCTCAATATGATAATAATTGATTATTAAGCGAGAATAGGGTATGGAAGCTAAATCTAGCCAAATAATGTAAAACTCTTATACCTTTTCAGAAAAGGAATAAATGCGGAAGTTTATATTAGTGAGTGAGTCTATTCCATTAATATACACTTCTTTAGTGATTGCTCCACTTCTGACGAATAGTGAACTTCTTTTTCTTCACTGGAAACGAGCTTTCTAACACAAGATATTTTACTATGAATTTTTTGATTGACTTTTCCGACTTTGGCAAAGCTCCTTTGTCATTCTTTTGATAATTTGCTGTTGTTTTTTAGTTACCGTTTTGTAACTTTTTTTCGAGTTTTCAATCCCATCTGTACACCATTGTTGAATTTATTGCTTATCTTCGGATTCGGACTACATACCTAGAAAACACGTTCGAAATTTTAATAATTGTAGTCATTACTTTGTAGTCTATGTTTTTCTTATGTGTTCCACATTGTAAAAAAAGCTGGATAATTCCCTAAATTTAAGACACGTTTTTCCTAAAAATAAATGTAATTTTCTCTCACAGAAAGGGAAAATCAGTTTAATTACCCTAAAACAATGGAACATTCAATGAATTTAGGTATTTGGCACCAGAAAACCTATAAGTACGTAAAATTCCCGAAATGTTAATCTTGCTCGGATACAAAGAAGAGAACATTTAATAAATTAATATTAATGTATTATTCTAGATTTTTTATGGAACGCTTCCAAATATATTTTTTTAAATTAAATTCACACATTGCTTTTGAAAATAAGTCATTCATTGTTTTTCAACATTTTATTTGATCGTGCCTACTACCGTGATACTACCTATATGTTTTAATGAAAAAAACTTGTATGAAAATATGGCATAAAAGAAATGAGGTATTCAGCTCATTCCTATGTTTTTTAAAGGTGTAACACTATTGCCTATTCCCTACATTTTAGGGAATATTCCCTATGTATAAGGGAATATTCCGTACATTTTACGGAACATTCCAACAATTGAAAATGCCCTAGGGATTATTCCCTATATTTTAAGGAATATTCCCCACATTTTAGGAAAAAACCGGAACAAAAATATTTAAAAATTCCCTACATTTTAGGGAAAAACCTAATCCCATGTTTTCCAAGGTGGAGCTTTCTCTAATCTTATCGCAAAATACCTAAGCTTTGTAGCACAAATTGTTGCCACTCATTTTAGTGAAAATTTTTTGTTGTGTACTTTTCGTATCGCACTTATTTCTTTTCTGGAAACAGAGAACATTTCAAAATAAAGATTTAGAACTAAGTACACTATTTTGAGCGCTATTTTCCAAAACGTTTTGTATAAAGTGATTTGGACGTTGACGATTTTCAAGTCATTTATCAATAATTTTCTTCCTACACTCTTCTTGAGCCATATAAATTTTAGGCAATGTTTTTACTCAACAAAAGTACATTTTATAATATTTCATATCATTCGAACTCATTAGCAACTAAACTCTAGCGTACTGGCATAATTAAAAATCTCTTTCAACTTACTCTAAAATAAAAATTTAATAAGAGTTTATTATGAAAAAAAACGCGTGAATAACTTTTACGATTGCATCATATTCTTGATAGACATGGCAATGAAATGTTACTTTCTAGACTCTCTATAAGCTGTTCTTTGTAACCAAGGGGTTTGTTATTTGCACTAAATTAAGTCAACAAATAAAATTTCTTAAATTCAATTGTCATTTTTTTTTTTTTTTAGATAGACCATCCGCATGGTTATATTGCATTTGCTAGGAATTCTCATTATGAATTCGTGCATCTGTTCATACTTGAAACCATACTTTAAAACGCAAGTTCATAATCACCTCCAGATATAATTAATCTATCCAGCCAATTATAAACCCATCGTATCTAAGTAAGTAGACTAAAGTTGTGAATGGAAATAGATTGATTATGTTCAGTTCTCATATGAAAAGCTAAGTGCATAATCCACCTGAAAATTAAACTTAAATTTGTTGTTGGATTAGTAAATATTTAACTAAATTTTCCATCGTCAATTCCAAATATTTTCTCAAACTGGTATTGTCTGGTTTCATTCATATACAATATTGTGCCGAGTTGGTTGAAGTAGGTAATGTAAATATGGAGTTCTAGAGAGACCTCAATCAATAAAAAACTATGACTGTTCACCTGCAATGTGAAAAGAGTTTTACTATAGTCGTGAAATATATAAAATCAACTAATCAATGAGTCTGCCATTGACGACTTTTATAAATAGTTGTCTGGACTTAGTAGGGCTAGTACAAAAGAAAAATCTTGTTATTCAGTTTTAGCTTATTTTTTTTTTAGCTTGTTAACTTTTACTGCTTTCTTGCAAATTCTTTACCCAAAAAGGTTAGGATATATTTATTCTGTTTACTAAATTCATTCTCTTTTAAGATAGATTGTCCTTACATTTTCCCAAATAAAAAGGTCAGGTTTTTAAAATTCGGGGAAAACGAAAATACATTATTTAATTATTAACCGGTCAGTTTCAATATCCATCATCTACTTTACGTGATTTAGGCCTAGCTGACATTATGTTGATTGACGGATGCAAAATTTAAGCTCGTTTGACTTTTTCGATGCTGGTAAAATCAGCCCGTGTGAAGTGCTGATGATATCAGCACAGGTGTTGACACTGTTATTATGGCGCGCTGATTCCAGCTGCTGATACTGGCCAATCAGCATAATGTCAACTAGGCTTAAGAAGAAAATTTCATCGGAGAAAATACAGGTTTGTTTCTTGGTTGTCAATCAATCAATCAGTTTGTCATGTCAGTAAGGTAACTTGAGAAACGCAATAAAACCATTTTGTCATTTAAAGCGTGCTCAACAATGCGAAGACTAATATGACCCAGATGGCCATCTAATAAATGAAAGACTTTTTGATAAATCATTTCCTGGTTATTGCTAATTTTAATGATGTGAGGGATATTAGTCTGAATAGCCTTTGTTAATACAAACAACCAATGGAAAATTGGGGCTCTAACATCCATCGATTTTTAAAACGCCTAAGATCCACCAATGTATTTTGACCAACGCCCATCAACCGATTCTCTCCCACCACTAAATATTATAATTAATGTCTCACCTTTTCCTCCAATTTCCCAGAGAATTGAGAAGTTTATTAAATTATTTATTAATTTCCCGTCTACAGTTACAGAATACCGTACAGACTAAACCTTAAGTATAAACTATACTCACTGACTAACTATATATAGATTCTACAAATCAAAAATATCTCGGCAGACCAGTATTAGTACAATATGTATATTCGTTAAATTATCCTATACAATTAGTGATAGGTTCATTATAACCGTAATTAGCTCTATGAAATGGTACTTGCAGTAAATGACGTGGTCTTATAAGCCTTTCTGTTACATATCAATTAATCATTGATAGGAGGTCTGGTGATTTTATACGACAACATATTCCAATCAATGTTGCACAACCAACTCCACTTCTGAAGTTCAGCTTGCATTAACCTAACAGCGAGCAGCGTTTATCATACGAAGGCCAATAAGCGTGCTTACCTAGCGCTAGTCTTGTGAATGACTTTTGTATTGCTTCGAGGGGTATTCCACTATGGATCTTACCAATAAATAAAAGAGAGCTATCAAGGAGTGAGGATTTTTTAATTCCTTTGTGTTTCGTCTTATAAAGCCTAACATCATAACAAATTTTAAAATAATATATTCTACTAGGTGGAGCCCTCACCGTTGCCCGGCAGTAATATAGATAGCTAGATGGGTGGAGGTGGATGTGGAGTGGTTAGAGATGCATAATATCTAAGCTATTATCTGACTCGAGTGTGCGTGCGTATAATCATATGTGTGGGAGAGGGTAGCCCTCTACGTAGATGCGTTCTTAAGGAGTGCCTAAATATATAGTAAAACGCGAAATTTTTGTATCGCAACCCAACGAAGGAGTTGCCTGATTGGTCCATTTTCGAACTGTATTTGCAATTTTTATGAAAACGCCGTGCACAAAACTTGAGATCTCCATCTCGACACCTTCTCAGGCACCTGCCAAGTATTTAGTGAAAACAAAGGTTTTGTATGTTAACACCAAGAAGGGGTAACCCGATTTAGTCCATTTTTGAAATTTTATTTACCATTGTTATGAAAACACCACCGACCAATTTTTTTGTATGGCAACCCTACGAAGGAGCTGCCTGATTGGTCACAACTTTGAATTTAATTTACATTTTTGTTACAAAATGCCCGTGTACAAAATTTCAGCTCTCTACGTCGACGTATGAGGCAGCGTCCAAATATATAGTGAAAACCTATTGTTTTGCATGGCAACACCAAAAACAGGTCGCTCGATTTCTTCCATTTTTGAACTTGTATTTGCAATTTTCATGAAGCAGTTTTTTATTTCTCGACAACTGCGTCATTTTGCGTGCCCAAAACTAACCTATCTTTTAAGCTGGAAGCAACCAAACACATTCGCAAAATTTCATTGAAATCAGTTGGGCGGTTTCCGAGATTGGCGTGTACAAACACAATTACACGTGATTATTATATATTAAGATATGGCTAATAAATGATAACTTAGAATCAAAGATGACTCCTAGATCTTTAGTTTTCGCTACCCTAGGAACAGATGAAGCTCAAATTTTATAATCGAAGACTATTGCTTTAGATTTTCGTTAGAAAGACGTAACATTGCATTTAGAAACATTTAGCAATAAGTTATTCCCTGAGCACCAGCTTCCAGGTGCATTTAGATCATTTTGAAGAAATATATGTACAATTAGCAATAGAATTTATTTTCACAAATAATTTCAAGTCATCTGCAAACAATAAATATTCCAATAAGCGAAAAATATTAACAATGTCATTGAGAAATAGCAAAAATTGGAGCAGACCAAAGTGACTACCCTGAGCAACACCCGAATTTATCTCGATGACCGTTGACAATTTATTGTTCATTTTAAAATATTGTCTACAATTTTTAAAAATGAGGAAATCCATCTGAGAGTGTTAGATTTAAAGCCAAGACAAATAAGCTTATAAATTAAAAGTCTAATATCAAAACGATCAAAAGCTTTCGAAAAGTCGTTATATTTCAAATCGACCTAGGCATGCTCTTCAATGGAATTATTAATAGCATAATTTAAAAAAAAAATGCAAGATGTGTACATGTTGACCTACCTGAGATACATCCATATGATTCGAAGAAATAAATTCCTTTTGGATTTGATTATAAAATACAGCAATTTTGATATGTTTTTCTTAATTATAGATACAAAACGATATTTTATTACCAAATTTGTTCGTCCAGATTTGTAGATAGGAGTTATACAAGATGTCTTCCATGCATTCAATAAGCATTTGGAACTAACTGATGACTTAAATAAAACTGGAAAAGGATAGGAAAGAGATGATCAAACATTGTTAAGAAAATTAGTGCAAATGTTGTCCATATTAGGCTTTATACTAGAGCTTAAATTATTTTCTTTTTTCCCTGACGGGAATCGAACCCACACTTGTACTTGTTAGAATCCGTCAAGACAGAGCATAGACGAATTTTTAAGAACTTTTATTTTTCAATATTTTAAATGAAATCATAAATACATGAAAAGAAAAAAGAAGAAAAACCGCCTCGTCCGATCCCGCGTTTGAAACCGGGAATTTTCGCTTGCCGGGCGACTGCTCTTACCCGGCAAGCGGAAGGTTCCGGTTTTAAACCACGGACGAGGCGGATATTTTTCCTTCTTGTATTTATGATTTAATTTAGAATCGTCAAAAATAAAAGTTCTTAAAAAATTTTCTCTTCTCTATCTTGGCCGATTCCAATAAGTGTGGGTTCGATTCCTGTCAGGGAAAAATAAAACTTAAATTGTGTTTACAAAATTTATTTGTGCGCTTTTATCGTAACTGGTTAATTCCAGCTGAAACCAAAACGTGGCTTAGTAGTCTAATTACAAATTGATAAATGCAAGAAGAAAAATCATCTGTCTCGTTAGTCAGTGGTAAGAGCAGTCGCCCGGCACGCGGAAGGTACCAGTTTCAAACCCCGGACGAGGCGGTTGTTTTTCCTTCTTGTATTTATGATTTAATTTAGAATCGTTAAAAAATTAAAGTTCTTAAAAATTCTTATATTTTAAATTATTTATAGCAGAGTGAACATCTTCCCTATCTATCGAAATATCGCCAAAGTCAATTTTGGCGTTAGTGAATAAATCAAATGTCGGAAAATAGCTATCACTAACCAACAAATTAAACACGAAAGGTGCTCTATCCATGCCTTGTAGCTCGTGCTGTAGCTCGTTTTCATTTAAAACCTCTTCCATTTTTTTGTTTTTTTGTTTTTTTTTTATAGAAAAATAATATATGTATATAATATAAAAGCCAGGTTTTCTGCAGTTTACCTTACTTTATGCAAGTGTCTGTTTTGTTTTTTCTTTTTTCAATGAAAGATTAAAATACCTTTTCATTAATTAGTAGTACAACTTGTCGTCACCAGGAGTACTGACCTTGAACAGAGTTTCAAAATTAGCTTGACTAACATAGTTGACAAGCAGCTATTTAAGTTCTTATCACATGGTTAGCCATGTTAATATAATCTCAAGCAAGCAGCTACAGAACTCATTCTCAATGTTGATATGCAAAAAGGATGATCGGTCTTCCCCAATCTTGTGGAAAGAATTTTTTCCGTAAAAACCCATATGTTTGGAGAGGAACGCGCATACATTTTCTTCGCGTATTGATGTGGTATGTATGAAACTTCAGAGTCCTAGAATAATGAAAATTAAATGTTAATATCTACGCCAAACTATTTATATTTTTTCCTATTCTGTTTTTATTTACTTACACAAACGAAATTTCTAAGGCGACAAATGAAAACAAATAAATAACTCTTACAAAAAAAATGTCCTTAGAAAAACATTAGTACTACCAAATTACACAGCTAACCCTTAGTAGATACGATTTGAACATTTGATAGATGACTTCATCATGAGCCTTTAGATGAAAGAAATGACAAAATCTGTTCTGGACCTGGGACTGAACTCAATATTTACTTTTTTTTTATATAATGAGCTTTTCCATGATCACTCCCCGATGAGCAGTTCTATGAGTTATTACATTCTATTCTTGTTAACGAAATCAAAATACTGACTGGTAAATTCATCAGTGAATCACGATGAAATAGGTAATGGAAATGCTGACCGTTTTTATCAATAAAGTCATAATGCTGATATTGTTATATGTAGGTATAAATTAGTTCAATTATAATAGCGCACGATCCTTTTATTTGACAGCACCCTGCTCTGTTATTTTGCTCAGTGGATCGAAGATTTTTTCAAAGTTTTAGTCCTTAAGTAGGTGCAGTAGCAAAATCACACCCAGTGAGCACATGACGACAACAGTGACCCCAATTACTTTCTAGAAATTTAAGTAAACCACATAATATTCAAAATTAAACAATGCAGTTCGATAACTAAATTTTATTGCTTTAAAAAAAAACTGAAAAACAAATAACTTTTCTTTAAGATGACACAAAAATAAAATAACAATTATTTTATGTTACATACTGAGGAACTTCTTGCCAGTCTTTATAGAAAAGTGACTTTTTTGTTCACTACTATTCGGAGTAGAGTAGAACACCTACACTTTTCAACTTCACTTCACTCAAAACTACAATCACAACACACATTTTATTTATTTTCGCTAGAACTCATCCGTAGAGCCACATTTACTATATGGCGCAATACGCGCAATCTGGGGACTCACTCTCTGTGGAGCTACATATTAAAGCCTCACTCCTGGAAAAACAACAATATAGAAAACGATGTCTAAAATGTGGGAGCCCGCTGAAGAATTTGCGTCCATTTGAAATACGGATATATGTCTTTCCTTAGAACATATCACAATAAACAGAAGGGCGGGTATCGTACAAAATTCGTGTAGATGAGTGAAACCGAAAACTGCCAATAATATCTCGATGGATAGTTCATAACGAAGGACGAAAAATACAGAAGAAAATAAGATGCAAAAAAAATCACTGGCAGCTATGACGATAGACAATTGAGAGGCAGCGCGTAGAAATATCATGAAATTTGCACTCCTATTAGCAGTCATTGACTGTGATACTGCGCCTTCATGGCTTCTGCTACCTTTTATAACTGCACTGTGCTCCCACACTAAAAACCTTGCACCCAATTCAAATATGGGCCGGCTTCAATTCATTTAGCTTATTAGCATTCCTGGTATCCTATTCAAGGCTCCTTCCTTAGAATATAAAACCAACAGGAACGGCTGGAATGCATAAAATGCATGTATATCTAAGCAAACTACCAACGAGGCAAAAATATTGGGGTATCAGCTACTTCGCTCCCTCTATCTACATACTTTAAACGACACTAGAAAATTGAGAGCTCCAAAGAGAATTGTGGTTATCGCTATTCCTTATTTTCCTAATTCATTTCTAAGGTTCTATCGCATTCACAATCGCATGACCGTACGTAATCGACATTTGTTGTCCCCATATTGGACCATAGTGAGATATATGCATATTACGCGCGAGGCTGGCTCATAACTCTTATAATTTTTGGAAATAAATCAAAGAGCACAAAGCTAATCAGACATTTGAATACCAGGACAAGTGCAAGGCTAGTTTTAAGTAAATTTTACAAACTTACGGTAAGTACTGATATTGAATTAATTGAATCTAAGCAATTTTTAATAATGACTAAGAAAATTTTTTAATTAAAATATAAATTTATAAACGAAGGGTTAAGGTTTACTTTTCCGAACGTAGAAACTATTTTAAAAATATTTTTGACGAAGCCTATTTCTAAAGCAAGTGCTTAACGCACATTTATGTTTTTAAAATGGTTAAAAAATTTATTTACGAAGCAACTTACATAAAAACAAGTGAAAAAGCTAGAATTGGTCTAACAAACCAATTCTTATGATACCCTAGATAAATGCCCGTATGAATTTTGTATGGTCACCCATTTCAGCAATTTTGATTTTTTGCATTGGTTTCTAGCATCTATTTCTAGAACGGCTCGTCGGACAAAAAAAAATGATTATAACCAATTTTATAGGATTTCTTATTCTGAAGAAGTTTTTAGTACAACAAAAATGTCTAGGACTGATCGTTTTCAAAGGATATGTAAAAAAAAAAAATTTATATGGCAACACCAAGAAGGGGTTGTCCGATTTAGTTCATTTTTGAAATTTTATTTGCTATTAGTAGGAAAACCCAATGTATCAAATTCCAGTTTTCTATGTCGACGTATTCTCAGGTAGGGTCCAAATATATCGTGGAAAACGAAATTTTTGTATGGCAACCCCACGAAAGAGTTGCCCGATTTGTCTCATTTTCGAACTTAATTTTACTTTTTTTTTAATGTCTGTGTACAAAATTTCAGCTTTCTAAGTGAACGCGTTCTCGAGTTATCGTGCGCACGGACGGACGGACGGACAGACGGACATGCAAAAATCAAAATAAGCGAGGGTGTCCAATCCATTTTGCTCTACCATCATTATTTCTGTGCGTTACAAGCGGAATGGCAAACTTAGTATACCCTAGATTTCATCTAGGGTATAATAAAACAAGTGAACTTCCGCTATTATGCATTGAATCAGATGCAATGGACTCGATTAATTATGATGACGTCTAAAATATTGTTACGGGAGGTAGTAGCTTTACTGAATTGCTTTATGGTATTTTTAGCTTGGTGCACGTATTTCTCAGTATGGTCAGCTCCTTGTGAACCGAAAAATGGAAGGATAGTAATTGGGTTCAATGTTTGGAGGCAATGATTGAACTTGGGTGAATTTCTCCATTATGATCCGGTTACTGGTGATACCAAAGATAAAACTATCCAAAGCACTTGATGTTGCAATGATGTTCTGACCACCTAGCCGAGCGCACTCCAGTTGAGTCAGGCTACTCACTCTACGATTCTGGAAACTCGAAACGCCAAACTAACAAGCCAACGTTGCTCAAATTCCTTGGATGTGCTATCTCAGTTGGAAAAGACTGGATCTTTCAGGATAAACAACGGTCAATGTCCTATCTCTAGGTCTCTGTTAGTTAAGAGAATTACGTGTCTTTCTCGAAGGTTTTTATCTTATTCTGTTCTCTTGTAAAACTTTCCGTTCACCAATGAAACACCGTTTGCAAATTTTTATATTTTCTTTTTCTTACTTTTTATTATTTTATGATTTGATGCATGCACTAACATGGCGACAATCACTTATTCTCTCAGGGCTACGTGACGTGCTTTAGATCTAATTTTGTCTAAGGCTATCTAGTGACTTCTGTTGCAAAAAATTTACATTTGTCAAAATTTGTTTTAATTACTCCTTACTTTTAATACCAATTTTTATCTTTTATTAGTTTTACATTTATAAAAAACTAATTCCAATTATTTCTTATTTCTAATGCAGTTCCATGTCAAAACTCTCATATATTTCTAATTTTCCATACCTGTCAAACGTTTCATTTAATTTTAGTTTTCTAGATCTGTCGAACGTTCTGTTTAAGTTTAATATTTGCTAAAGTTTTTCAATTTAGTTTTGATTTTCCATATCTGTCGAAATTATAATATTAATTTCACTTTTAGGTTACAAATACTGATTATCTCTTTCAGGTATGTCAGAATAATTCATTTGCGATATTAATGTAATTCACTGTCCAAGGACGAGTCCAGCATATTGATTTGTGGTGCTACGTGTGGGTTGCCCTTTATTAAATCGGCTTGCGTGGTTTATTTGAATTGGAGCAGATTTGAAAAGGAATCGTAGTCACAGATTGGAGTTAGAATGGAAAAAAGTCTTTAAGTTAGATTGAGGTTCTACAATTGGCATAGAACAGATGCAAGTGTATATGTCAAGAAATTGTCAGAACAGTAGCTCTGTATTTTGTTTTTGTTCGGAGAATAGGGGAGAGCGAGGTTAGTGGTTTTGTAACAATATCATCGTAATTAATCGAATCCATTACATCTGATTCAATCCATATTTGCTAAAACAAAACCCAGAAAAAAAATTTTTAATTATTATTTTAGTTTTTATTTCAAATTGTACTGATTTCTTTTTATATATTTTTTAAATACCAATAATGTGTTATTTTTATATTATTAAAATGGGATATTAATCGAATATCGACTTTTGTTTTCAATAAACTAAAAAAAAATGCATGTGTACCTATATGTAGATATTTTATTAACCGAAATAGATTTATTTTTTATGGCCTCATAATGATTTTGCGCGTAGAGCCTCCAAAAGAATAAATGTGGTCCTGCTCATCCAAAAATATTATATAATGTCGAAATTTCTAAAGATATACTTAACAAAACTTACCTTACGAAAAATGTTTCGTAAGTGGGCGAATTGTATCACACTTCACGATAATACAAAAGCACGCGTACGTTGCAGTGGCTCAAGTACAACGATTTTCAAAATAGTGCTCTTAGATGACAAGCTACTGGAAGGCGCAAGTTCGAGAGAGAATGCTTTCTACAATTATTTCTTTAGGCTAAAATTGCTCTGACCCCATGCTCCTACTTAACGATTAAACGATCCTCACGATACCTGCCGTACAAGGAGACTATGAAAAAACTAGAATGGAAATCCTTTTGACCTATATATTGTATATACCGACTCAAAACTAAAAATGCTTACATGATATAAAATTCACTTCTCAGCACTGTACCTAAGTTTCATAAACGAATGCTATTTTCAACTGCGTGTTAGAAGTAAAAAATTTACTGTTTTTTTTTTTTTTTATTAATATCTACAACATTCATCATAATTTTGTGGAAATGCTCATAAAATTTGAATATGAAAACGCTCATCGTATGCTCATCGAAAAGCTCATTGGAACTCATCAGAAAACTTCACCCGCATTCAAAAGCAGAGACATTTATAGACATATTCGCAATTTTCAGATGCAGCAGTATAGGTACTATTTTTTACTAGGGAAGTAATAAAAAAAACAGAATTGCACTTGCTAAAGTTTTATTACTAGGTTGTGTTAGTAAACTTGAAAATTGTAAACATCAATAAAAAATCCGCCATTCACCTTATCGAATGACTGATCTGGGAGGATCAGAGCTGTTTCTCATATTTAAAAAATAACCAAACAAGACGTCCAAACTAAAGATTAGACGTTCAAACATTTCGATTGGTGCCGAAATATACCATTTATATTATATATATATTATATTATTTTCATTTACTATTGTTTACATTTACCCAACCTAACCCTATCAAATAGAAAACATTTCTGGATTGAAATCCTCAATTAAGACGGCACATTAGATCGACAGGATCTACATGAAAAAGAGTAACAGCAGCAGCGAACTGAGAGCTGGCGCACAGAAAAGGAAACTTCGATGAGCAATTATTGGCACTAGTTGATGATAGAATTCTGACAGTCGGCATATCATTTATACAACTAGACTACAACTGAAGCATTCCCATCTTTTTTTATGGTACAATGATCTCATGTACGTCTTAAAGGCCGCTATACACGCTCAAGCAAATCTTGCGACTTATGCATGATCGTTTGATTTACATGAGGGTATGTATCGAATGTCGGCACTTGAGTTGAGAGAGAATGAATGAAATCGGCCGCAACTATTGCGTACAAGCAAAACTTATGTCTTTGCTAAGAAATTGAACTAGATCAGATGTTAACTTTTGCATCCACTCTCAATGAATTTTGTTCAAACTGTAATTCATTAATATAGCAAAGTCGTCAGGTTTGCTTGTACATAATAGTTTCGTCAGATTTCATTCATGGCCGACTTCACTCACAACTCCGACTTGCGTCACAGAGGCTCATGCAAATCATACGACTGGACCATGCATGGCTCAGTCATATGATTTGCTTGAGCGTGTGTAACGGCCTTAATAAAAATGCACCCCTGAAATTCGCACTCTACGACAGCCTCCCAAGATTGATGCTAGTAGAAATAATCTTAAAATGCAGTCAAGAACTATTACGCA
The DNA here is from genome assembly GCA_963930735.1 of Dioctria linearis. Classification (NCBI taxonomy): domain Eukaryota; kingdom Metazoa; phylum Arthropoda; class Insecta; order Diptera; family Asilidae; genus Dioctria; species Dioctria linearis. The sequence continues at coordinate 42,500,571 of OZ005742.1, read as the reverse complement.
TTTTCCTAGAATCTGCTATGCAGTTCATAAATTTTTCTATATTTATGACAAAATTATTTTTGGTCCAAGTCACTCCTTACAAGGGTTTGCGGTAATAGTTCCCATACCGCCTGCAACTATCTTACCTAAGGGTACAGAGATATTTCATCAGACCACCAACAAAGTTCTCAAAGAATTTTATTTTTCAAGTGAACATGTCGCCCAACCATAAACTAACATAAAAACATGAAAATAAAATTATAAATTTATTGTAAAACACAAGTAAAATGTATTTTCGAAATAATCCATTTCTGGTTTATACATATTTTCCTTTTTCGAGACTTTTTTCCCTAATGGACTCCTTCTTTCTACTTGTTTGTCATATCGTTTAACGTCATTCTCATGTAGCTTTTACGTGACTAGATGACATATATTATGACAGCGATGACAAAGTGGGTATCTAGAAAAACAAACATCAACAACATCAGGCTGTCAGGTAACATTTATGGAAGCAACTTTTTCCACATTATAAATTGAGAAACACAAGAAAAGATCAGAAGACTGAAACACTAGATATAAATGCCCCCCATATGCGCTCTGGTATGTAGCTCCATTCTTACCGTGTGAACTTCTTAAAATGATCATCCCATCGCCTGGCCATCATCAACATATCATTTTACTATTAAAATGTATGAGGCGTCCCGATCCCGACCCGAACCGCGAGATAATTGTTTAAAAAACAACTCAATTAAGAGCAATTTCTTATCTCGTTCACATGAGAGCATGCTCAAGCCAAGCTTCTTCTAGTTATATGTATTAAATCTTCTGCGGATATAGCTTACTCGTCTTTCATTCATACTTAGAAGAAGCCTTCTTCTCTTGATCTCAACTGGTACACGAAGGGGCTATGGCGCGATCAGAAGAAATCAATTTGAAATTGGAATCAATAAACCCACGAGGGTATCGTTTCAAAGATCTCTCGCTGAACGTCTTGCTCGTGGCGCTCATGTTACCTAGTTTGTCTGATAGTTACCTACCGGCTACCGGCATACGGGTTACGGGCTGTACTACGTTTTGTTGTTGATTGAGACACCGTCTTCGTTGCCGAGTTGTCGTGGTAATCGTGCTAATCTTGAGGCAGCTCCACCATATAGTGTCGTGTCGTGTCGTGTCTAGGTCCCACTCTCTTGTGTTTTTCTGTCCAATAAAATTTATAAGCTGATGATGGGTGCCTAGCAAGGCCACTACAAAGCCGATCGTCGGTCGCTAAAGATCTATAGAAAGACAGATAGAGAACGAAATTAATTAGTTATTCAGCGGTTCTTAAGTTTATCGGTTGTAATTAATTGTGAATAAACAATAGTGAAAAAAAAAGAAAAAATGTCACCGAATCAAAATTTCATAATAAATTCTGTACCCATGGAGCCAGTGTCCCGAACTTATCAGTACAGGAAAATCATGAAGCCGATGTTGGAAAGAAAACGACGAGCAAGGATCAATAAGTGCCTGGATGAACTTAAAGAGTTAATGGCAAGTGCGATGCAATCGGTAAGGAAAAAAACATTACCGCATGAATTGTAAATAATTAATTTAATTAATTTTTTTTTCTTCTATTTTACAGGAAGGAGAAAACGTATCCAAATTAGAAAAGGCAGACATACTAGAACTGACAGTGCGTCACCTACATAGCCTGCGGGAGAAAAACTCATTGCATTCACGTCAAGATCAAAACAAGATTGAAAGTTTTTGGGAAGGATTTCGGAAATGTGCTAGTGAAGTGTCTCAGTATTTATCAAAATTTGATCAGAAAATCGGCTCAGATCTATTAGGCTACATAAATCGTTGTGCGCAAGTCGATCCAGGCAATTCTACAGCAATTACAATACGATCAGATGCATACCTTTATGGCTCCTACCGCTATCAGGATTTTCTTCTTAAACAAGGAGTTGATTTGCGACAGAACGTAAATAATTTCGGACAACTACCTGTAAGGACTGGTGTAAATGCAAATCAAGTGTCAGTGAATGTTTGGCGACCTTGGTAGTGTTTTTTTTAAATATATGTATGTAGATGCAGTGTTCAATGATCCAAAGTTTTTGTACTTTAATTTATTTTTTTTTATTCTTACATTTTTATTTTTTTATTTCTAGTGTAGAAAGCTTTATTTTCTGAGAGAATTGTTGTTATAAGAAAACTTTAAACTGTGATTGTGTGTGTGTGACTATTTAAAAGACGAATATGTTCAAAAGATGTGTATATAGTGTGACCCTATATGTTTATAGATAATACATAATTATGTAAATATGTGAATAAATGAGTTTTATTTAAAATAAGGAAATCTTCTTCTTTTTTTCTTTTTCATCTTGCAAAACGATCAGTTCAGTATTGTTGTCCCATGAGTACTATTTTGCGTCAAACTTATATGTTACCTTACCATCAAATTTTTGAAATTTGGTTACGTTGGATTGGAGATTCGTTCAAAATAAAGAACTGTTACAATTTATTGGAATATAAAAGTTGTGTTTTATTGAGTAATCGAGAGTTGACATAATTCTAACAAGTCCTATCTGGTTTAACATCGGCGTAATAAATAATAAAAAGTTGAGCGAATGAGGTACCTACTTATATGTAATTATTTACATGGACGAACGGTTGTAATTAGGAATTACATAAATATTGCTATTCATGCCGCCAAAATTCAATGTTCGAAATCGAAGCTAAATGAAATAATTATAGAAAATTTTAAAAATAACCGAAATTGGTATGAGCAAAGAAATTAGGTGACTGGTTTTACCGGATGTATATGTTTAGCCTCCAAATGATGTTCGCATCTGGCATGGATATCAGGTGATACTTACACATATACGCGAAATAATAGACTTAGATTTCATTGTTTTTCTAATGATAACGTTCTGTTATCGTGTTTCCCATACACTTTATTACTGTCGATATAGACCATATCTCTGCAAACTTTTTAAACCCGTTGACTTATCGTTTATCAGGTCTCTATTCGGTAGCGTATGCGTTAGCTCGTTTGCCTTTCACCTGTAATAATATCTGTATCTAAAAGAAAAGGACCTCACCCCCTACATTTTAATATTCTTCATTTTCTTTCAATGTACAACTAATAAACTTAAGAAAAGCCCAGACTCTGTCTGTAACGATCCGAACATACTTTTTTTGTAATTAAAAATGAATAAAAAATAAATGAAAAAAAATATAAAAAATTTAAAAATAAAAAAAATAAATAAAAAATAAAAGTAAAAAAAAAAAATTAATATTTAAAATAACAAAAATTTGGAGCCCCATTCTAAGAACCGGCAGCTTTAGTTAGTTTTCAGGTAGTTGCCTATAATAAATAAAAGTAATTGGCTACTGCAATGCCAATCAGGACTGAAGACTGAATAAGAGCGGCTTTAAAAATTGATGTTGACATCATTATTTTACTGGGTCAGGATATGTCATCCTTTCTAATGATTCTAAATTTTTTAAAGAAATTCCGTTTAACCCTAAGTTGGCGGAATGGGTAAAAGCAATTTTTACTGCGAAATAAATGTGGAACGCATTCTCTCTCGAACTTGCGTCTTCCAGTAGCTTTTCATCTTAGAACACTATTTTGAAAAGCGTCGTACTTGATCCACTAAAACGTGGACATGCTTTTGTACTATAGTGCAGTGTGACCCCATGCGTCCCTTTATGAAATTTTTTTCGTGAGGTAAGTTTTGACAGATATATGTTTTTAAATTTCGACAATTTATAAAATTTTCAGATGAGTTCTAGCGAAAATAAATAAAACGTATATTGAGATTTTAGTTTTGAGTGAAAATTGTAGGCTTTCTACTCTACTCCGAATAGTGGTTCTTATTTTGCTACCTTTCTATAAAGACTGTCAAGAAGATCCGCAGTATGTAATATAAAATAATTGTTATTTTATTTTTGTGTGAACTCAAAGAGAAGTTATTTGTTTTACAGTTTTTTGTTTTTTAAAGCAATAAGATTTAGTTATCGAACTGCATTGTTTTTGTTTTCGAATATTATTTGTAGAAAGAAATTGGGGTCACTGCTGAGCCCATGTGCACACTTGTGTAATTTTGCTAGTACGCCTAATTAAGAGTTAATTAATCACGCGATTTGGAACGTTAGACATTTTTCTATTCAGTTGTTAAGGTAATCTCAAATTTTCTGAGTTACGCTAGTTAGGCGGTTAAGATGTATAGATTTTACTTTACAAAATTATTTGTTTAACTTGTAGAAAAAGGGCTCTCCGTTACTTTTTTTATTGTTTATCAAAGATTTACCAATATATACATATTTATGCGGATGATATGCAAATTAACCTCCGTCGGATGATCGGATTGTTTGAATATGAGTTTTCAATAATTAAGGCAGGTCTCGATACACTCAAGCAAAAATTAACGAGTAACTGCTAAATCCTAAGAAATCATTGTTTATCGTCATCTAAAAAACCCTACATGTGTTATTCCAGATAAATGCGACTCTAACCTAAGGAGACGCATACACGGTCATGTATGTTATCCAACACGTGTTGTACAACAATGTGGTCACACAAACCGTGTATGAGCTTGTTTGCTGATGAAACACATGCGGTTGGACGAAAATCAAAATCATTTGACTTTTTGGGGGCGGAGTTACTTGCTTGATAACAAGTTTTATGGTGTTTGGTAATGTCTGTCATACATTCATCATTCCTGAGTTAGTTCTATTACTGTTAAGACTAACCAAACAAATTTAAAAACGAGTTAAAATGGCGGAATTTTTGAATAATGAGTTTTGGAAATTTCAAGCCCTCGAAACTTGCACCTGATACAAAAAATCGTAGCAGACAATCTTGCATTTCGAGTGATATATACTCTGATGTAAGTTTTTTGCTTTTCCACGAAAGGTTTTAATAGTTTTCAAATCTTCCGACAACATTTCCTATAATTCTTTTAATTCATTTGTATAGAAATATTTGCCTCTTTTCTCTAGCCTTTTTTTCTATCCAAATTCTTTGCTATTTTTTTACTTTTTCTTCGAATTTTAACAATTAACTGACGTTGGACAACATGTTGGTCAAGTTTGTGGAGAAAAAGCTGTTTTATGTCACACATATAGTTGGACAACATGATCGCATGTAACTATATGGAGCGATTTTATAGGTTAGATGAAATCAGTGTTTAGACTAAGTTTATCATTGCATTTATGAACAACGAATAGAAATAGTTTAATCCAATCAATCCATCTGTCCATCGGCATAATAATTCGAGAGGGCATTTACTTGAAAACCTAAAACATTATACTTGCCTTTTGTATCATTGATCCGAGCTCGAAAGCAGGTGAAATTGGGCAGCTTCCATACAAAAATTTCATGAATACTGTTTAAAACGCACGGCACCACCTTTTTATTGCCCCATACAACAATTTCATATTCATCATATATTTCGATAGTGATTCAGATCGCATTGATGTAGAAAGCTAAAATTTCGTACATGACCTTTAGATAAAAATTCTGACTATACGTTTTCGTTTCATTTTTCTTTATGAATTTGGACGATCCACAGAAATTACAACTCCTTCAACTGGATGCCATACAAAATTCGGAATTTAGTGTGCTTATAATAATTTCTTTCGTTCGACCATCTTAGAAATCAAAAACAGTTTGCACGATCTGATAAGCACATTGTGGTATAATGGAGTGGCTATATTTATAGCCGGACTCGTCTAGGATATCACCAAAATTAATTTTTTATGTTGAAATAAAAAAGCCTAGAGCCTAGATATAATTTATGACACTATTTATTTAAAATGCCACCCTTCTTGGGCCTTCTTGGAAAGTTCTTCATATAAAACCATCAAAAAATGCCAATAAAAGGCTAAAATTAGTAGTTTTGAGTAGTCAATTGAAGTTTGTGGTTTCATTTTATTAATAAATTGTTGACAATATTGTTTTTCTGTTTTTGTTTTGCAAAATTGCTTTGGAATTCGCATAGGTTTATAATCACGAAGAGCATTCCGAGCCGAACACATCAAAAAAACCGAAATTTTGAATAAAGCATTTCCTATAAACGCTCCATGAGTGTGCTTCCCTCGAATCTCAAAATGAACGCTGTCCTGTCTGCATATGAATAAGGATAGGGCGAGGAAGCGCTAAGAGATCCCGAAGAAGCGCTCTTGAATTGGCCCTGAAGCGCTTCTATTTCCCTCTGTGTAATAATAGCAATTAACAACATACATACTCCTCGCCTAAATATAATATAGATGATACCTCGACTTGCTGACGTAACCAAAGGATAAAACAGCACTGTCTCGCTCCAATATAAAATCAACTATGCCGCGACTTCATACAAATTTACTGGAAATAGAAATTTATTGGAAATTTTTTCTTTAGAATTTTTATGCATTGATGCCGACAGCAATGCCTTGCTCCAATATAAATGGAAACCCTGAGTTTTTTGTTAGAAATTTAATAATGGATTAATTTTCAAAAAAAAAAAATTTCCAGTAAATTTCTAAGGAAAAATGCAGGGCGCTTCTCTCGAGTGAAGAATTGTGGAAATAACTAGATCTTCTATATATGCATCTAAAGCTGATAAGGATTTTTTTTTATAATATATATAAATGTATTTGCGTATTAAGACAATGCCAAATAAGATATTCGAATACCATAAAGACCTTCCACTGGGTCCCACGCATTCGCGTTACCACCGATTTTACTTTCCTTATTAACGGAGGCCCAGGTAACCCGTATTCGCGGCAATCCCTGTATTTCCGTACCAGTTAAAAAATGTTCACAGTATCCTACCAAAATGAAGATAAAGAAAATCTTGCCATATTTGACTATATCCAAAGGGTGATCCAATTGCTTTTCCGAATCTAAGAAAATTGTAGAAGCTGTATCCAAACATGTTCAAACGAACTCATTAGGCATTTACTTTTGCATTCCTATACATTTAGAGAAAAATCAGAGAAAAGATAGTCACTACTGTCAATCTTAGTTCTATTCTTCCCGCAGTTTAGATTATTCTTTCAGATAGATTATGTATATCACGAAGGATCATTTGAAAGTGTTAGTGCAGCTGAACGGAAACTTCCTCTATAGGCACTGACATGTATAACATAGACCGCTGACACCACTAAAATCGTTTACATTATCATGGGATCACTTTTCTATAGTTGTCTCTTTTTGGTTTAACGACTGGATTCCACTGAACTTGAAATAATAAGTTCTATACGAAATCCACCATAGTTCAGTTTTAGTTCAGTGGATTTCCCAAATGAATATATATATAGAATAGAAATAGATAGCAATATAATATTTGTAATCCTTTCTCTGTCCCCCATAGCTACTTTTAGGGATAGGCAGACAAAAATTGATAAATTTTATTTCCTTAAAAATCAAGTTTACGGAATTCTTGATGTTATAGGAAATAAGCTTCCAATAAAAATAATAATTTTGAATATATTTGGAATTTGTTGAGCTTGTAACATGACTGTGAAAAGTAAAATGAAACTTGAAATTAAGATAGTTTTCACACTCACCTGCCAACAAAAGTGGACCCATATGAAATAGAAGATCAAGCAGTCTATGTTATATATGGCAGTATCTATAGGCCACCATCTAACCTAAGCTGACCTTTTACTTAAGGTTGACTATTCAAAAAACTCGATTATTATTTTTTCCATTTTCTCGTAATTAATATTCTTTTCAAAAATATCATTCCGAAACATTAAGTTGACTTTGTCAGACTTAAATGAATGAGCTTTGGTTTATTCAGATGTTACTCATTTGTAAACAAAAAAAATTAAACAAAACATCCGGGGTGGAAAAAATGTGTAGTTTTTGTCGGTTGTTCTTGAGTTCAACTGAGTACAAAACAAAAGTAAATAAGTTTAAACTCTAGGCATGATTTCCCATGAACATGATTTTTCGTATCATCAGTTAAATTTCATCAAAGTGTCATTCGTTTGAGTATTGACTGAATCCGTTTTGATTTTACAATTAGGTTTTTTGAAAATAAAAGATTTTGATCAATTTATTTTTCAAATAACCGCCATTTTTATTAAACAAAATGAAAACTAGTAAGCCAGAGCCGTTTATTGATAGCCGTGTCATTGCTGTCACTAAATTCATACCAAACCAAAAGCGGTAAGAGTCGTTTTTTTCCAATTTTTGCAAGGCAAACATTTAAATTTGTTAGTTTTAAGTTGAAGTCAACTTCTTTGATAAAAAAATAATTGAAAAAATATTTAAAAATGGAAGAAATCGGCTTAATGCTGAGAAAAATGTCAACTGTTCTAACAAATATTCACCGCGTTTAATAACATAGTTAGAAAATAAATTTTTAAAACAACTTTTTCTTGGTTCTACTTCTCTCTGACCATGGCAGGTTTGAAACCACGTTTGAAATTTTTCTTGATTTCCAGTTACTTCTGTTGCAAATGCATTAATTTGTTTCAAACGCGTATGCATTCAAAATGACTGTCAAAAAGTTTTACTGATAGCGAAATGTTTTGAACTGAACAGATCAAGATTTGTCTGCATAGTTTCTTCATCATTTCCAGTGTTATTTTGTTGCCGCAGTAAAGAAGCTCGTACTTTATATGACTTATTTTCTCTCCGAAGGGTTTCTTTAGACTTTCGCGATTATTCCTTATTTGTCCGAGATTGTTTTTGAGATATTTGCCCTTACATCGAAGCTCATCAACTAGACGCCTGGTATATCCTTAAATGATGCAAAAACTGATGGAGTTTTTTATGTATACCTATTTTTTCAAATATATATCATTTAGGTTAATTATTATAAATATATCGACGCTGGAGACCCTAAACATCGTAACAGACCAAAATGTCGAAAATACGAGTCAGGGTCTCATACTTCTACGATGAAAATAAAATAATTTACTCCATCGTACTTTTTCTAGTAACTTCGACTTGATTTTCAGTAATAGGGTCAAAATCCGCTAATTTTTAAACACATGTCGCTTAAATCAAAGGAAGGCTTGCAACTTTTTTAAGCTAGTTACATAAAGCATCCGAGGTTTGACGGCTGGAGAGGCTTACATCATTTTTGTAATTAATTCTGTAATTAACTCTCGACATTGTTCGAAGTTACTACATTTTCAAAGACTTATTGAATATGACAAATAGCTTCTAATGCATTTTGTTATTGCTTAGTTTTGCATGAGGGATGCAGTTCCTCTATTATTTTTAACTTACGATGTTACTACGTTAAAATAGCACTAAATAAAAACTTAATAGTAATGCTAATGTTAAGAGTAGGGGCGACTAGGCCTCCAGGACCTTGCGGACACCGCGACCATAGTTGGTCTATTGTGCCTTCCCCTAAAGTGTTTAGGCAAAATCGAGTCTTCTAACGAGCTCGATTATTGATTTTGGAGTTAGATTGGAGACATTATATGTAGAAATAATATTGTTCTTCCAGTGATTTGCAGCCTTAGACCTTGGCACTCACATATAACGTGCATCGAGGTTTCGTCTTCCTCTTCACACAGTCGACTCAGTTCACTGTCGGATTTGCCTATCTTCTTCAGGAAGTGACGGAAGGGGCCATAACCACTGACTAAGTCCAATAAGATTGCGCGTCTCGAAATGAGACGGGTTGAAGAATTTTTTGGCTTGCCTTATACCGGGCGTGCTACGCCAAAGGGATCCACTTGCAGTTAGCAGTAACCCCCTAAAGTGGCATTTTGGTAGGCCAAATTCGGACATTGAGCTCAGGCTTTAGCCAGTTCATCCACTCTTTCATTACCGTCCACTCCTTCATGTCCAGGGACCCAGAGCAAGGTTACTTGGATGTCCTTAGACAGTAGTTGAAGTTTCGAATAGCAGCTCCAGACTGATTTCGCCTCAAAAACATGAGAGGAAAAAGCTAGGAGCGCAGCCCTTATTTAGGCCTTCCTGAGCTTCAACCTCTATAGCATAGACTTCCGCCGGGAAAATGGAAGGTGAGGCAGCAAGACCAACCACCCCTGCGCCTGTTTTCCCGTCCTTTCGGGATCCGTCAGTATACCAGACTTGGGCCAGTTGCGGAAGTTGGAGTCCTCTGTCAAGTATCTGGCTTCTTTCATTATGGTTACCTTATAACCTCTTTCAAAAGAAAATCTTTTGGCCATAGTATCTATTGGAGCTTCTAGGTCGTTAATGTTGACCTGCTCGAAGATACTGAGATGATCCGCCCTGGCAGAGGTGTGCTCATCTGGCCTTTCCTTTCGAAGCGTATACTAGCCGCTGCTTCCCTCTGACTAAAGAGGTAGTAACTACAGCCTTTTATTTAAACTACATGTTTTGTTCTGTGCTATGTTTTAAACATAGAACTTGGATACAGCTCACATATATCATACAAATAAATAAAGTATATTCGATACAGAATTTTAATTGCAATAATTTTTTGAACATTGATTTCGTTCCATACATTGAGCTATTCAGATACAGCAATCTTGACGTCCATAAAACAAAAAGCGGATTGCTGTAACTAGCAAAACTAATACTTATACTATCTTTAGCGTAATTCTACTTACTGTAAATTGTGGGTAGATATAATTTTTAAAACAAATCTGTCCAAAAATAGCATTTCTATCACAAATAGTTTAGACGTAATGATTTTTCTTCTGATTTTGAAAAAAGTTTTTGGGCTCTAGTGAAAAGTTTCATTCTGGTCGGTTACGACGTTTATGCTTTTCATCGTCGATATTTAGCTACTGAGTGAAGTGCTGTTTAAAGTAATCCAGGGTTTGTGATTTTTCAGAATTCATAACCTACTAAAATGGCAATAGCCGCAAGAACTGGAGGCACCTAAACAAATTTTACAGTCCTTAGCTAACAAAGCTTACAGACTTCAGCTTTAGCAAGAAAAGTCAGTAAAAAAATAAAAAAAAAATCGTAAAAAGGAATATCTTATGATTTTTTTTTCTGCCAAAACTGCTTGTGTTCCAAAGATAAACTAAGAATTATTAGTTTTATTTAATTATTACGTCTGTGACTACACATAGCATTTAAATTAACTGTGCAAACAGTTACAATTGAACAATCCACACGCTTGTGTTACCCATTAAGACTATTTGTTCTTAATGTAAGTAACTATAAAAACGAATTTCAGTTTTGTTTAAATTAGTTTATTTTCTCATACAAACTGTTCAAATTTCGCATGTTTGAAATAGCCATGCGTAATAGTAATATTTACCATTTTTGTGGTAGGCCCCATTTTCCACGCGTAAATTGTTATGTTGACTTGGATTTTTGGTTAATTTGACCCAATAATTTTTTTCAGTGCAAAAAATCTACAATAGTAATAAATTCCATGGAAATTTCCAAAGATATTTAAATCTATGGCGTATGTATGTAGTTGGCTAGTAATTTGTTGAATAGAATTTTGCTTGTTAGGTTATAGGGTGTTCTAGTGACCGGATCTCACTTTTTTTTTTTACATAAGTTTAAGTCTTGATTCACCAAATTTCAGGTTTCTTATGACATATCGATATCTTCAAAGCGAAAATTGAAGATGAACTTATCTGCCTGAATATTTTTATTTAAATAAATATTAAAAAAACACTTGTGAAATTTAATGGCGCCCATTCCATAAATTTCTCCTTGTCTAGTTCTATGGTTCAGTCTGCGAATGAATTCCTACTAAGATCTGAAATTCAATGCCTCCGAAAAGTTATTACTCATAAAATGTTTGATCTTTTGGGAACAATTGGTGCCTGCAAACTTCGTGTATTTCTTTAGAATATACGGACAGCTCTCGATATGCCCAAAAATGCGAAAATACTGAAAATTTTGGATCGGTATGGATTCGGATTATGTTGAAGACCAAACCTGAGGAGAGTATAGTGGAATGGCTAGAACAGGTTCAATCTAAATTTTCTTCCTGGTTGCACTGCCTTTATCCCTTCTTTAGTTCCACTGGTTTGTTCTTTAGCAGGTACTCACAAATTATTTACAAACTTTTACATAAATGTGCACTATTCCTGTTATCATAACATATTTGCAGGCAGGGCCGTGCACACGGGTATTATCTGACAGTGAAGTGAAATTTATGGTTGAATAGTTAACAGCATACCAGGAACGGAATGAAGCAGTGGATCCGGAAAAAATTTCAACTAAATTCATAAGAATATTGTTTTCCTATATGGGTCGAATATGTCGAATATATCAAAAGCTTCCCCATCCGATTACTTACCTGTACCTTCCGCAGTTTTTCAGTTTTTCAGGGTTCAATGTTACGACAGCTGTTGTTCAGGTTATAAATCAATGACTTATCAGTATTGGTCGGTATTCACTTATATGCTGAAGCTGTCCAGTTCTACAGCAGTAGATCTATTAAGTAATTAGAGGATTGCTTGTTTTGAGTTCACGAGCATTATACCAATATCTAGGACTGGCCACTGATAAAAAAACGACGATTAATCCTCATTAATAAGTCGCACTGTGCCATTTTGGACGGGAAAATTTCTACAGTTTTTCTCATATGTTGATGAAGGCAACATTTTAGGAATGCAGCTAAATGCAGACATGAGACGCTCTTGGACTATCAGATCCATGCTGGGAAAAGTACGCTACGCAAACTCTGACTGTACGAGAAAATTTTAAGTACGAGTACCAAGGTGAAGTTTATCAATGCTCTGATTTAGCAACATTTTACCTTTGAGAGCCCGATTTTGCCAGAATTAAATTTCAGTTGACTGCGTAGGATAAACGCGGCCCCCACGATTCTGTGAGGAGATTCGGCTTCGATCTACGCAAATTTACTCATGTCTCTTGCTTCAAGACTAGGCTAGTTGGATGCACTCTTGAGACATAGTTAAAACGCAGGTCACTTCACTACCTCCGCAAACTTACAAATCTATATGGGTCAACTTGATTATCTTGTTGATAATATCCATCTAATGAATTCGTCACTTTATCGTACGATTGTGATTCCACGTTATCGTAGAATGGTACAGGAGGGCTCTTATTTTGGATGGGTGGCAAGAATTGGGAAAGTGGATGATGTTTTTAGGGTGTCGGTTGAGGTTTCCGAGGAAATTTGTAGGCGAAAAATTCTATCGGATACCTGGTTTCTAAATCCAGGAAAAATGTTCCAGTCATAAAAGCTTTCATTATATCAAGCAGATATTTTTGGTCTGAACTAAGGTCAGCTAAAATTTACAAATTAAAAATTAATTTAAAAAATAGTTGCCATGAAGTGGCTAAAACAATGTTCCTATTAGGTATAGCAAAATCACAAACAGATCTTTTGTAGTACCACAATTGTATCCCTTATGTGGTCTGAAAACCCTTCGGGATATGTCGGTTTACCATCTGTAACGGAAGTTCATATGCGCAAACCTGACAGATAACCTACGGCACGGATTTATTCAGATCTAGTACAAAAGACGTATTAGTATTTGGCACTGTATTGGTACTCACTGCCAACAATAAAGTCAATTAAATCGTTTTTTCATTTAAACATTTTAAGCTCCTAGTTGTAATATTTACATACAGCTTGTCCTGAATAGCAGGTTACATACCCGAGAAAAATTAATATGGCCAGATTCGGATAAAAGAGTATAGTGCGCTTTTCCGAAAAATCTTTTGAGTACTATGTGAGCCTCTTTTCTCTTGATATAGTATTTTATCTTTTCTCCCATTAAAGTATAGTGTAGTTAAATTCTCCGATTTGTCACTTAAATCGTTCATGTCGAGTTTTGGAGTCGTCAATAACATCAAATGAGAACTGAAGATGGAAGATTTAAAGCTATTTGTTTTGGCGAAGCAATATTCGTCATATCCTACTAATACGACTTTGAGCACTAGATCTATCAATAAACTCGTACAGTAGGTCGTCTTTCAGCTTTATGTAAATGAATTTCCGTTGAAGTATTTATCAACGCACTTAGATGGTGAACCGATAGACCCCGAAGGGTTTTCAGTACTTTCGTAGAGGGCTGTCCGCGTTAGTTATAGTATTGAGTATCCTAAAAAAATCATTATTAACACATTTACATCAAAAATCATCAGTATTGTGTAATTGTGATGAAGGATGTTATAGAACACTTGCCATGACATGTCAGAATCTTCATAAAAACAAATGGCTTAAATCTTCAATCTTCAGCTCTATAGGTAAGTATCGAGTATTGAGATGTCATGAATGGTGAAAATTCTGTGTACTAGTATACTGTTGGATAGGTGCCGGTTGTAAAATATAACTCAGTTTAGTCAGTTCAAAAATTACAAAATTTTATTTTATTCGTGTTATAATTAAGTTTTCTTACGTCTCATATCACAGTAATTCATTTCAAACTTAATACTATTTTAAAAATTCAGTAAAAATCATGGATCGAAAGAAAAAAATTATTCATACAAATTCAACAGTAGGTTTAATGAATTTAGGCGAACTAAATCGCAGTGAGATTCATGTCCACATATTACTTCGGAAGTAGTGACGCAGCAGCTCTCGCAAATTATTTCGAAGTAAAAGCAACATAATTTAGTTAAAACTAGAAACTTTTCGACGGACAATGTAAACAATGTTGAATCTGCAGTAGTGCGTTTCATGATACGCTGTATGAACGGTATTATAACCTAGATGAAATACTAATCTTGTCATTCCGTTTGTAAACACCCCGAAAATAATGATGGTAGAGCAAAATGAATTGGAAATCCACGCATAATATTAAAATTTATTTTGATTTTTGCATGTCCGTCTGCCTATCTGTCCGTCTGTCCGTCTGTCCGTCTGTCCGTCTGTCCGTCTGTCCGTCTGTCCGTCTGTCCATCTGTCCGTCTGTCCGTCTGTCCGGCTGTCCGTCTGTGGCCAACTCGACAACAAGTTCACTTAGAAAGCGGAAATTTTGTACCTACACGGACTTTAAAAAAAAAGTTAAATTAAGTTCTAAAATGGAGACAAATCGGGCAACTCCTTCGTGGGGTTGCCATACAAAAATACTAGATATGTGGACACTGCCAGGGATCGCGTCGACATAGAGAGTTAAAATTTGGTACTGGTGCTTATAAAGTAATAACAAATAATATTTCAGAAATGGACTAAATCGGGCAACCCCAGATTGGTGTTGCCATATAAACATTTAGGTTTTTTATATATACTGTGAAAACAATCAGTCTTAGCTCAGAAAATAAATAATTACAAATGGACTTGGCTCGTTTGGAAATCATAGTGGGGCAAGCCTTGATTTGGAAAAGAATTGTTGGGACTAAGCTAGTTTTGCAAAGAAAACAGCACTATATGAATAATTTATAACAATAAACACGCAATATAATGTTCACCTAATTCACCAAAAATTACATGAAGAAGAAAAACAAAACTGGTACCAATAGGAAATAAATCTAATATGTCCTTGTTATCTAAACCATTAGTTTACTTCGATGTTTACATTTTCGGAGCATGCATTAGCTTTTGAATAAAACTCCAAATTTTCATTCTCCTTCCAATGTTGTCCAAAATGTTTTTTTAGGAGAGTGTCCACGCCTTTTAATTTTGCAGGCTTAACAAAGAATTTCTGCTTTTTAGTTCCTGTTGGGCTTATGTCGCTCACTTTCTTCCCCCGCTACAAACAAATTTCGCCGTTTCAACTTGCGACCTGTAGAAAGCTCTCTCCTTGGATGTGCACATTACCGTTTGATAATCCATTTAATATGATAACCTTGGGTGGCGCGAATTGGAAATGCCATGCAGAAGGTAGTTTTAAAATTGAATATACTGCCGTCTTCCAATCAAGCATTTTGTAATCTTCATGAGGTACAATAATAGTGCCGTATTCCGAAGTATATCTACATACTCGTTAGGATGTCTTTTTTTCTTACTACTTTCTCAATCCTACCGAAAACTCGATCAGGAGGCAGAACTGAGTGTCCAACAACTGGAAACATAAAATTATATTTTTGTCACTTTTCGGAGAGTCCTGAGCTAGCCATTTAGAAAGCATCCCCGTCATTGTGCCCCACTATTTTTGGCTACCAGAACCATCCGCAAAAAGTGGATGCCATTTAAATTAGCATTTCTAATTCTGTGATATATAGCGAGGAAATTTCGTTTGAGCCTTTAAAACAATCTAGCTCAGTCCAAGTGTAAATGAAGGTGTTATTGATGTTCTGACTTGCCTTTTGATGAACCCTCACAAATGGTGAAGTTATAACTGCCGGCTATAATACGCGGACTGATCTGGAATTTTTGGCAACGGCATGTTTTTTTGACAGTCGAAGGAAAAAAGTATTTTTTTTTTACTATTTTGTCTCATAAGGGAAGAGAAGCATGCTTGAGATCTTAGCCTATGAACTCTAAGTTCAGTCATCAGCAATTGTTGTAGGCTTTGGTCTCTCTTCAATTTAATTCGTCCCTTTAATTCAATACATTTTGAGCATGCATCTATTGCGGGGCATCGGAAACTTAGCTTTTAGTCCTCAACGAAAATTTTATAAAATAATTTATATTTCACTTGAAGGCTTTCATTGTTTTCATTCTAACTAAGAAATAATTGCTTCATTGTTAAACGGCTCGATAAATACTATCGAGATGAATTCTCTCGGTAGTAATGTGACTCAATGAAACTACGCACAGCCTCCCGTTTTTTGTTCATATTTTCGACTTCTTGTATCATATCTACGGTTTCGTTTCGTGGTTTAGAAGTCTCGAAGTGTGATTTGCATACACTTTGTATTATATTTTTTGAGTGTGGCTACAATCTTAATAAGAACTTCTGACATACCTGGATTGGTTTGGATTTGCGACATACATAGTACCTCAAAAATATTCTTCTTGTTTGGTCCATCTGTTCTACAACGACGACTTCTGGAACTCTACAGGTAGTGTACTTCAAAATAAAATCGTCTGGATAACCCTATTAGGTGTTGAAACTTTGAAACTTTCTTATGTCTTGCATATTTAAATTTTTGCATTCAAAATGTTTGTTCTGTGTGTACATGTTGGGAGGCTTGGGAAATGATTTGCTTGTATACCTGCAATCAAAATTATAATTTTTGATCCAGTCAACATATGTAAATGAATACTAGGTACAGCATTCCGTAAAGCTTCGAAAATAGGCGCGTTACTAGTTTTTGAGATATTTTGCACATAATAGTATATGAAAATGTTGCAAAAACTAAAGTAACTTTGCAAATTTTGAATTGAGTCTTTTATTCATTCAAAAAACAACTAAATCCGTATTTAAAGTAGTCGTAAAACTTTTCATGAATTTATGGCAACATTATCTCTGTATGCCAAATCTTATAAGATCGGTAACGCACCTATTCTGAAAACGTGAAAATGTTACACATACGAGTTTTCACTTGAATATTCATCTTATAATGGAAAACATTAGAAATGTCTCACCTTTCCTCGTTTCAGATGACTTTTTTTCCAGTTCGACTAGTCGACGAGTTTTTCCTTCCATGCCTAGGTATTGCGCGTATTACTTCAGTCTGGCGCACTGCATTTGCCGCACTTGAATTCTCATTTACTTCACTTTCACTCATTTTAACTAAGGAATCAAGTTGGTACTGAGAATAGTATTCAAATTCTAATTCTAATTCTAATTCTAATCAAAACGGTATATATAACTCAACTTTTTTTATTTTTTGGACAAGACTACTTTTGATTGTGATCAACTCAAATCAAGCATACAAAAAAAAAATGTGAAAATTTAGACAATTTTTTTAATCTAATTTTAAATTAATTCAAATAAATTCGTAAATGACGGTGAATTTTGACTCGGTATTCTAGGTCAAGGCGCTTTCATAATAGAACGTATTTAGCGCGCCAGTCGTAAACGAAATTTTGAATTTTGTGAAGAACAAGAATGAGGAAAAAAAGTAAGCACATTTTGTGCAATAAGGACGATTATTGACGCTCTGGAAATTATTTCAACATGGAAGGATGCAGCCACGTCAACTGCTGCTTTTCAGTTGTTTTCGACCATCAAATCTGTGATTTTAAAGTATCGATTCTGATTCTTTATTCAGTGCACTCATTCGCTTTATTTTTGAATTGAGGCTTGCAAATAAAAGACTACACAGTATAAAATTTTGGTGAAATTATAGTGAAAAAATATGTTTTTTTTTGTTATAAACTACATATGCATGCTGAAAAATATTATCAAATTTTATAAATGGAATAATATGAATATTATTTATACCAAATTTTATAACAAATAGTATTAATTGTCGCAATTAATCTTAAAATGCTATAAATTGGTAACATTCACACCAAGAAAAATTAAAATTTATGTGAAAATTTGTTCACGAATATTAGATTTTATACAAAATTAAATCAATTCGAAATTATTATGGAATGTACACCAAATTGGAATAAACTCGTATTATGCCCTTATGTTCAATTCTGCGAATGATGTTGCATTTATGCCATTTCAATATAAATCTTAACCAATATAAACTATAAAAACAGTGATTTTTCTATGAATTCAATTGCTCATATTATAGAATCAATATTATAAGTATATTAAAAATTACGGCGAAATAACGGTTAATTTTTTAATTCCTGTCTTGGTATTTTTTTGCGATTTTGTTTAGTTTAACGTTGTTAATCGTGAAGTGAAGTGGTCGATTTGGTTTTATATCCCGGAATTTATGTGACTTTTGTATATGAGAATCAGTCCAGAAATATTGTCAGCTTATACGATGCTTATAATTATACCCATTGCACCTGGCCGAAATTGGTAAGAATTCTGGGAGCATTGTGTTATCAGACCTTTATTGTGGTTGTTTTATTTAAGATATTTTATGACTTCAACTTGTCATATAGAACAGCCAGCCATCAACTACTGGAAAAATGGTCTACATATGAGTCTGTTATATTTACAGTAATTAAGGGAGCAAAAAAACGGACACTGTACACAGAAGTAGAACAAAAAAACGGTAAAGCTGAGTCTACATTATAAAATATTTTTTCATGCTTAAATGTTTATTCTACTAGTCTGGGATTCCGGAATTTTATCTTTTTGAAATTGGAGAAGTTTTCTGGACGATTACTTTCTATTTAAACTCGGCCATTATAAAAATAACTTTTAAACATGTCACTGCAATATCATGTAGATCAGATAAAAAGTATGTAGTAACGAAAGGTTAATAAACTTAATTAAAAATTTTAATTGAGAAAGTGAGAACATTATGTATACTCTATATACTACATGTAGAAGAAAAAATTATTAATTACTGACTGTACTTTGTATAACTTTATATTAGGTTAAAATTCGTTGAAAATATTAGATAATTTCAATTATATTTTATTACGCCAAATAAAATTATGAATTAATGAAAAACGGAGCATTTTAATTTGTAACCTTATCGAATTTTGTATAAATTAAATTTATACTTTCGACATGTCCTTTTCATATGCTTCATATATAAATTAAGGTAATATTAAATACGTATATATTATATACTAGAGAATAATAAATATATGCTTGATATGAAACTCAGATGAATTTAATAATGAAATTATATTACAAATATTTAAAAAAAAATTCTTATCTGGTTTATACAATCTTTATCTTTCCCATTCTATCGCATTATAAAAGTTTATAAGAAGCTATTTGATTAATTATATGCAACATTTTGTAAAGAATTTATATAGATATTACCTACTCATTTATTAAATTTATACTAAAACTTCCAACCGTGTATACAGAAGGTATCGCACTGGTAGATGCTACAAAGGATAAACTTGAATATAGAGGAAAGAAAGCGACAGGGGGTTTCAGGACGATTTATAAAAAAAAAATGAAAACTATTTTCCAAGCCAAGGCTTGCATCTGATTAAACCAAATGGCGCAATGCAAAGATTAACACAATTGAAGAATAATTATCGTGTGTTGATCTAAATCGTGTCAATATAGTTTTCCAAATACACCGCTTTATAAATTCTATCTCGTATTTTTAGTAATTTAATTTCTACTTGAATAGAATGGTTTTATATTTTAATATAATACTTATATAATACTAACTGATTGCGTTCTGCTTCCTAAAAGCAAACATCTGGTATTCCACAAGGGACCGTTCTTGACCTATATAAATGACTTTCCCTCCCAATTAAATTCTTACTATCTACTCTACGCAGATGATACTAAAAGTTTCCGTGTAATCCATACTGTTGAAGACTATCTCCGCATGCAGGAAGATTTCATAGAACTAGCAAACTGGTGTAATGTAAATTCGGTGGAACTTAATATTAATAAGTGCAAGATGATGACTTATACTAGGAAGCTAGAACTTTTGAACGCAAAGATCTAGGTGTAATTTCTGACTCAAAGTTACTTTTCTCCTTCCATATTAATTTTATAACATCAAGGGCATTCCGTTTTGTGGGTTTCATTTTTTATACTACGATATAATTTAAGTGTACGTCATCTATTGTAAAAATATTTATTTCTTTGGTGAAAGGTACTGTTAAATATGCTTGCCAAGTATGGGGCCCTTTCTATGCTTCATACTCAGCTCAAATCGAATCTGTTCAAAGAAAATTTACAAGACTTCTTATGTTTAAATTTAATTTTGTGTCCCTCGAAAATCATGATAGACTCAGTAGGATTAATCTACCAACTTCAGCTAATCGAGGAATATTTCTGGATGCTGTTCATCTCTTCAAAGTTTTAAATGGAGATATCTGCTGTCCTTTCCTTCTGCCCAGAATTGATCTTCACATACCTGCGCATTCATCCAGACTCCAAAAGGAATATAGCTTAATAATGTTGACATATTTTGCCCCAACCTTCTGATATTCAAAAGACAAGTACTCTATGAGATCAGACGAGTTATTTGAGCTTCCTTGAAATCATTTTCTCTCCTTTTTTTCAATTTTAACTTCAATTTGATCCAGTTTCAATTTCGCCTTTGTCTCTTTTTAATTTGTTCTCTCTTTTTAATTATTTACCTATGGGCTTCCTATTACTTTTTAGTTTTTTAGTTTTAGTATTTAGTTTCGTAACAGTAATTTCTCTTGTATCTATGAATTTTTTGACACAACACTAGCTTTGATATTGCGAAATTATTCTAATTTTAATGAAGTAGTACTTATTATATTGTATCACAAAGCAGTAACCTCCTTATATCTACCACTTTTGTAGTATTTAACACTAGTATATATAATGAAATATATACTTCCTTTTTCGAGATATTACAGTATACTGATTTATAGCAATTAAAATTCACCTTTATATATCTCTTTATTTTGTATAAATAACTTTTTGTGGTAGTAAATAATTGGACTTGTAAAAATCTGTATACTAGCGCCTTAACTTTTTACTTAAATAAATATATTACTCGTGTAAAATTAACAGTTAGACTCATGTTTTGCTCCTTTTACACACAATAAAAAATCTACTGACATATCAAAAATATTTTCAAAAACCATACAAACAACTATTCTCAAAACTATTCCGAATAACTAACACAGTCTTAACGAAATAATTTATATTGTGGGGTGATGTGAAAGAAATGGGAGGAATGTGGATATAAAAAATGTTATATAATATATACAGCTTGAAATATAAGTCGCAACAGATCTTCAAACCATACCATGATCTCGCCATTACTCATCAGGTTCAGTTAGTTGAAACGTTGCAGCGTTTTCCGGACAGTTCTTCGAAACTTACACCTTTACACTGAAATTCGTCTGAAGTATGGATTAATGAAGTCAAGATCAGGCGGCATCGACTTGAAGATAAAACAATTAACAATTCTCTGAAGGCTCTTGATATCTGCAGCAAGGATGCATTCCTAAATGTCTTTTTGAAAATTATGCCACCTGTGACCACAACTTCGAATGGGCCTTCATTTTTCACTTTGCGTAGTCTCAAAACCTCTTTAACGGTCGATGCAATCACATATATATATATATAAAGAATTTGTAAACATATTCTTCGTACAAATTTGTCATTAATTGGTACCATGATATTATTTAAAGTATTTAAGTTTGTAGTTCTCTATCTCAATCCGCCTCCATCGAAAAATTCTGAGCACGGGCCTGCTTTTAGAAGAAATGGCAAGTTTAAAGGGTTAATTAATTATTTAAAGTTCTCTACCGCAAAAACTTAGGTATGTACTTCCCCAGCCATAAAGTCGTAAGCGATGATTTTTTACACAAAACGGCCATATACGTATACATATGCATAATTGTAATTATTGTTTTTTTTAAACATTTATTTTATGTATGATTTATTAAAAGCTTAAAAGTTTCATCTATTCGAAGATATTTCTAGGGGTTTTAACACCCTCAATCTTTAGTTTTCTATTAGAAACATGAGAGTAAAATTGCAACAGATTTGTGTAATTCAATATAATTTTTACAAATCTATAATTCTGCAATTCACAATAAATGTAAAAATTCCTATATGCAAGCGCCCCACTATTTGATGAGTAATAAAAATTCCACTTATAAATGCGCAAAATAAATTCGCAGTATTTTGCGCAAAATAGTAAACAAAAATAATAGCTGCTTTGTTTTTATTGTGACGTCAATGACGTCCATTGAATCCAAACTTTCATACCTCTATAACAGTTAACGTTTTCCATAAATATTTGATCTAAACACAATAGAGCACGTGGAGATTTTCGTATTGTGCGATAGGATTCCTGTGAATGGTGTGGTAAAGTACGCACCTGTAATATCTTTGTTATATGGATTACATAATCCATTCAAAGAGTGGAATGCTCGTGCGCGTATAATAAACAATTGAACTCATATTGAAGCTTGATTTGATTTCGTTCAATATTTATAATAATCTCTGAGAGAATCTATCAAGTAGCAATAATATTACAGCTATGTCGTCTTTTCACTATTAATAAAATTGTTAACATACTATAGCCAAAAATACCTGCGATACTTCATATCAGATTCTTGAAACAGAGTCTGAAAATGAAGATTCCTTGCTCCTTTCCCTTTTATCCAAGTTTATAATTCAATCTTTACTTTTAGCAGCCCGAAATGATTACGTTCTCCTGAGATGTCTAAGGTTATTGTCACTATGAATATGAATTATTGGACTTATAGTAATAAAGAAATCTGCATGTAAATTTGATAATATTAATTTCATTTATTTTCACTTCTAAATAGCTTAATGATCCTCAACAGATGTTATAATTCTTCAGCGCCTGACATTTATATGTGAACTTACATGGACTGCATACCGCTGCCCTATTATTATTATTTTACATTGCCAGTGAACTTGGCTCTTCACTTATCTAAGCTACAAAGAGTAGCATATCCCTATCTATTGATACAGTCATACACCCTTTTTCCATATTTATGGTTGTTGCGAACAATTACATTTTTATACCCTAGATAATGCAATCATAGGGTATATAATATGTTTTTCATTCCATTTGTAACGCGTAGAAATAGAGTTTGCTAGAGCAAAATGAATTGGACACCAATGCTTAACATTAAAAGTTATTTAGATTTTAGCATGTCCATCTGTCTGTATATTTGTCGTCCTCTTAATAAGTCGAGAACGCGTTCAATTCCAGAACTGTAACTTAGCACACGGCGTTTTCATTAAAATAGTAAATACAGTTTTAAAATGTTCTAAATCGGGCGACGTCTTCTTGGTATTCGCCGCCAAAAATCGAGCTTTTTACATATTTGCGAAAACAATCAGTCCTGGGGGATTTTTGAAAAGTACTTCACAATACGAAATCTTTATAAAATTTTTGCTCCTCGATATTTGATTTCGACCTAGTGGTTTCTAGTTGTAAGCTGTTTTTAATTGGGTTGAATATTGATAGTAACGTACCGATATATGTACATAGGTTATGCTTCGTAACAAAATACAATCTTCTCAAATTAGCATCTGACAGGTTACATCTCAGGTCACTAAGAATCAGCTTCAGCACAGAAAACGCTAGTTTTAGGTTCAGGGTTTGATTTACTTCAGCGGAAAGTGCCGAAAGCATTTGCAACAAACAAGATGCAGTTTTTACCAATGCATTCGGGAAAGTTCAGAAAAATGTCTGTTTTTATCAATTCCTTACACTTGTTTTTTTTTTTACATTCGGGGGAGTTCAAAAAATATGTTAACATCAGGGGATTCATTCAGTTTTGAACCATTGGCGGTGAAAAATATTGTGTTTTTAAATCGGAATTTTGATTAAAAACTTTTGTGTAGAAATAGAATAAAATGACCTTAAGCTGGGACCGCCAATTAGCTGAAAAACTGTTATGTTATCAAGGGTTTGAGAACTGGTATAATTCAAAATGTAAAGACTATATAGAAAGGTACAAGAGAGAAAAATCTCTTGAAATAATTTGCAATGAGCTAAAAAAAAGTAATAGCGCAATTACTGCGTTCAATGCATACGCAATAAAATTTTGATGCTGCACATCCTTTTCAACACTTGATAGTAGCATGGTGAAATATCTCCATTCTTACGCAAATTGTTTCAGTAAGCATCTGCATACTGCATAGGAATTAAAGCACGTTTTTGTTTTGAGGATGAATTATTGGTGGCATTGTCAGTTATAAAAGTAAAAGACAAGGCTTTATCAGCAAGACACCGGGACGCTACTCCATCACTCAGACCACTAATATACAGATCTGCCTCAATTTACGCTATACGTTTTAACTCTTGCACATTCCAATTCCGGTACCGAGAGGATTTTTAGCAAGAACAACCTAACGAAAAGAAAATTAAGGAACATCTCTCAACAGACATTGGTCTAAGACCAATTCTTATGATACCCTAGATGAGTACCTACTCGTATGTCTTTTCGTATGGCTACCCATCTCGTTTTTGAAGTGGTTTTTCGCATAATTCTATAACGGTTCGTCGGACAGAAAAAATGATTATAACCAAATTTATAGGATTTCACATTCATAGTATACGTAAAATAGCTAAATTTTTATATGACACCACCAGGGAGTTGCCTGATTTAGTCTGTTTTTAAAATTGTATTTACTATTTGCATTAAAACAACGTATAAAATTGAGCCCTCTACGTTGACGCGTTCTCAGGTAGTGGCCAAATATGTAGCGAAAAACGAAATTTTTATTGTCACCCGATTTGTCCTATTTTTGAACTTAATTTTACTTTTTTTTAAACCCCATGTGGAAAATTTCACCTCTTCAAGTACACGCGTTTTTGAATTATCGCGACGACGCGACGGACAGACCGCAGACAAGCAAAAATCAAATCAATCCCGGTTTCAAATCCCGGACGAGGCGGTTGTTTTTCTTCTTGTATTTATAAATTTGATTTAGAATCGTTAAAAATAAAAGTTCTCAGAATTCTTCTTTCTCCATCATTGACCGATTCTAACAAGTGTAGGTTCGATTCCCGTCCGCGGGAAAAATAAATAAAATAAAGTTTATAAAAATAAAATAAAATGTTACTATGCAATCCGTAGTTTTAATTTTGCCGCCATTTCTTATTAATTTCGCGATAAACCTAGTGTAAGAGAATTTTTCATGACGTACGAGATTTTTGTAAAGTTGGTACGAGAATCCATTTGTTTCAGTCTAGCAACCCTGATTTGGTCTGTCATCTCTATATACTAGGAACGTACGTCCAACGCTTAGAATATAAAGAGTACAGGAAGTGTTATAAGTCAAATTTTGTGTAGTCAAATTCTGGTTGTGTTAGTATCTGTTGCCCCTGTAGTGAACGCTCAGTACAGTCGTGTAGTAGAATCAATATAGAGAGCGGGGCAACAAGATATATGGTTGAAAATATTACGTTTGCTCCCATGGAAAATGTTCTTATTCACTGTCACTACGCCATCATACTCAGGGAATTTCGCAGCTGTCACAAACGTAAACAAATCTTGGTGGAGGAAGGATTTTTTCGATATTGCGACGGCTAAACATAGAGTTGTATCTTTCTTGAATATAATGCTGAGCTACTTCATGATACTCTGCAAAATCCACGCTCATGCACACGAATTTTACAGGTATCAACACTTCCTGTTGTCTCTATATTCTAAGGTCCAACGCATCGCCGGAAACAGAAATTAAACGTTTTTGATACACTATAGAGCAAAGTAAGATTATGAACAACGGACTATACATCATGAAAACTTTTGATACACTAGATGAAATCCCAAAGGGTATACTAAGTTTGTCATTCCATATTAGAGGAAAATTGAATGGAATCCATGATGTTAAAGGTTACTTTCATTTTTGCATGTCTGTCTGTCTGTCTTCCTGTTTGCATACCCATCTGTCTGTCTATCCTTCCATCTTCATGATAACTCGAGAACGCGTTTACTTAGATGGCTGAAATTTTGGACATTGCTTTTAAAGAAAATGTGCATTTAAGTTCGTAAATGGGACCAATCGGACTACTGTTTCGTAGGGTTACCATAAAATACTATATAGTTGAACACTGGTTGAAAAAGCGTAGACGTAGTGAGCTGAAATTTTTAACACGTCGTTTTCATTAAAATAGTGCCTAAATACAATTTGAAAAATGAACTAAACCCCTTGTTGATGTGTTCATTCAAAAATTGAGTCTCTTTGCGTATATTGTAAAAAGGATCAGCTCTAGACGGTACTGAGTTGCACTGAAAACTTCTTCAGAATATGAAATTCTATGAAACTACTTACAATTATTTTCACTGTCCGGTATTCTAGAAATACATGTGAAAAAAAACTTAAAAATACACTTGCACAGGGGGTGACCATGTCAAATTACATCCGGGTATTCATCTTAGGGTATGCCCTTATACCAAATTTAGCTTTATTCCTTTTTTTTGTATCTACTGATTCACAAAACAATGAGATAATAGCAAAAAAAGGCTGCAGAAAACTATTATGAAACAAATTCCCAATAGTTTGAGAGAATGAGCTAAAATGGTTTCTAGAATAAATTAATTCGCATTTACAGATTTTGAAATTTGTATCCCCCAAATATGGAAGATGCGGTACCACTTAACTTATTCGATGTTGCACAGCTTCCAATTCGATACCTAGAGTAATATTCTGAGTTCAAAAAAAAAAAAATGATGAGAACGAGCTCTTACATGCGTAAATCTTAACAAAAGGCTTAAAACATCATTAAAAAAAAGATAAAAAATAATAAAAATTATCAGTGTATTATATACATACTAGTCATGGGTCGGTCGCGAACGATTCAGTCGTTTTGACCGGGTCAGTGTACTGACTCAAAAGCCCTGAATCACCGTTTTAAAATCAAATCGGTCAATCGGCCACTTAGAATCATGGAGAAAAGAAAAGAAACTGCTTTTCTTGACTTATTAGTTACAATCAAACCTTGAACCGATCTTAAACTTTTCATTTACTGGACTATGCATGCAGATAGATCTCTCGCTAATATTTTATCATATTGAAATCAAACTTTTGCATCTAGTTCTGTTTCGACAGTGTTAGAAGTATCATAAAGTTGCTTCTAAGCATCCAGAAAGTATCCTTTCTGAAATAATTTCTATTGCTACTAGTCCTTCAACTGGCAATTTTGTCGCCAAATCGTAGTTTTGATATTTACAATATTCTTATATATTTTCTTGCTCTAGGTACCAGCAATGATCGACTTGAGACTTAAATTTCGGTCATGCACGCATTCGTACTTAAAGCCAACTAATTTGGATTTTTGTTATAAATTTGTAATTTTCATTTTCTTAGAAAAGTTTTCTTAAGGAAAAGTTATATCTATGACTAAGGAAAGAAATAAATTGAAACAAATATAAATTTCTGCAGCACTGAAGACTGATTTAATCATTCAGAGAATGCTTTGAGGGCAACCGGGTTACCTAACCTTGCCACATTTCAGCAGTTGAACAAAGGCGCAATTTTGATTGTGGTTGCTTAGTAGTACGCAGTGATATTAGCTTTGAGCGTTGCTCTGACATGAACGATTCGGTGAAGTAGGTAATTTTAGAGTATTAGATGATTATTCCCAACTGATTTCATATGACCCAAAAGACCGCATCTTTTACATGAGTCACTTATACCAAAAGACTCGTATGATTTGAGTCACCAAAATGACCGATTTCGCTCATAACTTTTATATACTACTCCAAAAGAAGCAAAAATTAAATTTGGTAATAATACGTAAGGCAAAATGGACCGAGAATACTGTTTTTAGGTTTATTTTTGATGGAACAAAATAAAATTCAAGCGTGATCATTATTGATGCTGATTTTAAGAAGAAAAACTTAGGTGTGAGCTTTATTCTTGAGTGAGTGGCGTAAAACTCATATTTAATGATTATTAATGATTTAAAAATTAAAACTCAAAAAAATTATTACAATTTGTTTTTTTTTTTGTTTTTCTTAATTAAACTTTAGAATTCTACCACATAATGACAATAGATGTAAGATTATGCGCACATAATTTATACCCCAAGTAACAATTTTTCCAATTTTTGGTGACTGAAGGTGATGGGTAGTTTTATTAGGGGTATATAATGGTTACTCGGTTATATAAGTATTTCAGTGGTTATAAAGAGTTTTACAATATTACCAATTGGTGATGTAGTTATAGTAGAGTTTTTTAGGTTACTAATGGTTATCGTGGAAGTAAGTTACTAAAGGTTTTATAAGTTGGTGATGGAAATGTTTCATTGACCGGTCTATATAACTTAGAGTAATCATTACTAGAAGGTATATAAGAAAGTTTTATAATTGTTTTGATCACCACGTTATAAACTTATTGGTAATAAGTGTTTATTGCGGTATCCGTGGTTACCCTTATATAACTCGACAACTTTCAGTAATTTAGGTGACTTTAATAAAAATTGGGAACTTTCGGTAATACATATACCCACTATAAAATATCGTAAAATTTGTTGGTGGCCCTTTAGTAACTACGGTGATCGTTATAAAAACAAATTACTTTTAGTGCCGAATGGAAAACTGTTTTTATTTATATAACATAATAGAACCAAAGGGTATATAATAACCTTACCAAAGGTTACATATTATGACTAAAGGGTATATAAGGACCATTTTCGAAGCATGGTAGTGCCTTTAGTTTATATAATATTTCTAGAAGTTTTATAAGGGTCATTCAGTTTATATAAAACTACTTGAAGTTTTATAATGGTAATTTGTTCATTTAAGTACCAGCCGCCATTTTTTCATCTGTCCATTGCAAATAAAAAAGAAAATGTCGTTTAAGCCAATTTTTTAAATTGCAGATATATGGCTTCCGTTTTATTTGTATATGAAGAAAATACATCTTTTTAGGTACATAATATTTCTAAAGTATGTTATGTAATTTTTCTGAATTAATGTCACATAAGTGAAAATCTTAAATGTTGTCATATTTAATTAAAATTATTAAAAATTGCTTATTTTTGGAGGGGACTGTATTTTTTAGAAGTATCAATGATGATATTCACAGTAAAATTTTAATTGCAGCTGAATTCACCACGTACATGCCGAAACATTGTAATTCTAAAATGTAAAAATATTAAACCCTTTCATTATAAAAATACAATACAAAAAAAAATCGAAATTCTATCTCAAGATAGGTTTCGCAAATATTTGCATATTATTGTTATATAAAGGTAACGAAAAATAATTTCCCTAACATTTCAATCACTGAAAGTAATCAGTCTGAGAAATCCAAGCGTTGTGGAAACGTTACCATCACCATTATAAACAAAGTTTATAAATGTAACCGAAACATTACCGCAACCACTGCTATGACCAAAATAAATTAATCGAGAGCACCTTGGGTTATATAAGGGTTATATAAGAAGTTATATTAAGGTAACCAGAATATTTTGGTTAGTCATTTTATAAAACTTTTAGTTATATAACGTTACCTAAATCAAGTCACGATAACCTTTATATAATCCTCCATTTAAGCTCTATAAGGGGTTTATAGTGGTTACAAAGACGTTTCGAGTACCAGTCTATATAACTCAAGTTATATAATTTAGTAATGGAAACCTTGCGGTTACTACTATATAAAAAAAGATTGTTTCTTGGGACCCGATCAATTTTTCATATCCCTTGTTAAATGATATTTTTCATACTGGTCTCTGCTATTTTTATTTGAAAAAAAAATATAATATTCAATTTATTTTATTTTTAATCTTAAAAAACGGAGATGTTGTGAGCAATATCCGTAAAAGTTCAATTTTTGATATGCGAAGTCTGCTAGTTAAAATCGTTTTTAAAGCGTTCTTGTTTGCAAGTCGATTACATCTTACATGCTACAATTGAAATTTTCCCATAAATAATTCATTGGATAATTATTTATCCAAACTATATAAAAGCCAATGTATCTTTTAGTCATAATAACATTTAAACACCTGTGCCAGGGGCTTGGTTTATTCAAAACGTGTCAACAACATTCCAGAAGAACATTGTATTGCATCGCATTACAAATACATAATAATTTCCTCGGATCTGTATGACCTGTTACAACAATGTAAAATTATTGCGTCTACTAAAATGCTATGAAAGTTTCATTTTAGCATGCTGGAGGGAAATACTAAGCACGCATTGAAATAAAATATTTCTTAATTAGCGCGATCGGATCTAAATGTGCAAAACAATCTTGAGTTGAGCTGTTAATATTAGTAAATATTTTGATGCAAAAGCAATAGATAGGAGATGTTAATTAAGCAGTGGTAAATCAGAGTGTATGACAAAAATTCCCCATTGAACTTAGATTTTTGTTGAATTGAGCATAAAACTTTGCATATAAAGCATTGAAGGGAACATAACTGCAATAATTACGTTACATTCTGTATGAGTTTGTAGTGTTTCTAAATGCTAAATGAAATTATAGGGTTTATTAAAGTTTGGCTGTAACGCATAAAATTATAGAACATTTAAATTTTTACATTCCATCCTTTCGTCCGTCTATTCCTCTGTACACTAGTCTGTCCACATGATACTTTATGAGCACGTTGACCTACATAGGGAGCTGAAATTATAAATATATACAGAAATTTTACAAAAAAAAAGGCTAAGTTCACAGATCGGTAAAATTTGAGTACCTACAGCTCCTTCACAATGTTACCGTAATGTTTTGAATATCACTATTAAAACTGCTTGAGAGAGTGTGGAGCAACACAAAATTCTCGTAATAATTGTAGATCTAAGTACGTAAATGGATAGAATCCGGCAACTGTTTTGTATGGTTTCAGTACGAAAACTTTTATATTTGGAAATTTTCACGTATAGGCGATAAATGATCAGTTCCAGATATTTGCAGTGTAGAGACGTATGAAATTGGTTCCAAATATTATTACTATCCAGTGAACTGTTGTTGAAAGAAATACGAAAATCCTCATGAGGTGCTTCTACTACCTCTAGGTTAATTGCCAAATTAGAAGTTTTTCCTCAGTTCTGTATTACTTATATAAATCTAACCAATCAGGTTCATTAAATTAAACTCACCAAAAACGTTGCAAGTTGGCAATACATTTTTTATCGCCTTTTCACCACATTTTAATCCTTCTCTTACTTTCGAGTTGCTACCGATATTGAAATCAAACTTTTAAGTTGAATTATGATTAGCTTAACAAACTTGTTCGTTATTACTAGCAATGAAACAGTTTTAAGTATTAGATATATGCATATTTGCAATGCTGATGTGTAATAAACTAATTCCAGTATTTTACGATATTTTTAAAGTTTAATTAAAGAAGCTCCAATCCGACAAAATCTTGCTGGTAATGGAGCTGATTTCAAACCAAAATTTTCATCAGTTAATTGCAATTGATGCTTAAGAAATAAAAGAATAGTAACCAAAAATCAAGCTGTTGTATTTGTATATAATGAAAAGTTACACGCAAATAACTAAACACTTTGTTACTCTGACAACTAATGAGTAACTGCAACGTTTTTGTTACTTTATCATTAACTAAAACGTTACATTGTGCTCCTTCGGTATTGATTATTTATTATAAAATTCCTTATCGCATCGTAAGTATTTCGAAAATATTTTCTTCAGTATAAGGCAGAATTAAATGAAATTTGATTTGGAAAGCAGTACATTCTACAAAATATTTTGAAATATTATTTGAGTTTGCTTTACAGTAGTAGCAAAGTACTATTAGTATCCAGTTTCAACAGCTAAGTTATATTAATGTGTTTGTCGTCTAATGCGGACACACATTTAAACACATATCTAATCTTGAATTCTTCAGATATTGTTTTCCAGTCAAAAGTATTTAGAAGAAAAACATTATTGGGGGAGCAAGCACATTTTCAAATCACAACTCAGATTTAATTTGAATTTTATCTATTTTTTGACACTCAAATTTCAAAGTTTATCGCAAGCGCTTACCTACCACTTTCCGCTAAATACGAGGATATTAGCTGTGGTACTCCTAATTATCGTGTTATGTCCGAATTTCTAATGATATTTTTCATACATGCCAAAGATAGACCAAGAGAAGTAAACAGTCAACAGAAGTAGCCTAATATCACGAAAAGAGATTTTCTTAATCAACATCGGAGAACTAACATTTGCGTTTAAGAGTTGATGCACAAAAGTTGCATCGGCAACCATGCAACGTTTTTCAAGCGGGTGCATATTTAAAAGATTCAAGCGATCCTCAAACGGTGGAAGAATTAATGAATTATTCCAGGGCAGATGCCTGAGAGCAAGGCATAGGAAGTTCCGCAGAGAAGAGTCAATACGGTCAATGTGTGTAATGTAAAATCGAGACCAGACCAGACTAGCGTATTTAAGAAGCGGTCCCACAAAGCAATTGTTCAAACGCAATGTAATGGTGGGATTGGAGAACTCTCGCGACCAACGTTTTATAAAACCCAGGATAGAATTACCCTTTGATACCATATAGTTTATATGGAAGATAAAATTCAATCACATTTGACAACCGAGTCAACGACAGAACCCACAAAATGACTCGAGGAAATAGACAACTCATAATCATAAGTTATAAGTTTATGATTCCTGCGGAAGGTGTCATAACCTCACATTTGTCGATATTGAGTACCAAATTATTACTTTTGCACCAATCGTAAAATTTGTGGAGATGACCTTGTACCTATGTTTACATTCATTAAAAGTTTTAATCTGAGCAAAAAGTTTAATGTCCTCAGCAGAAATCAAGACTTTGCAGTGCTTCACAACAGAAATAATGTCGTCAATCGAAAGAATGATGAGGAACGGGCCCAAATGACTCCCTTGAGGTGCGCCAGACGAAGCTTTCAAGACTCTAGAGATGGAATGGCGGAATAAGATTTGGTATATTCTGTTATCTATATAAGACTCTGCCCATTTTAAGAATATTAAGGGAAACCCATACTTTTTCATTTTAAACAATATCACGGAGTCGAAGGGTTAATTAAAGTCTGTTTAAGTACAATCGGCCTGGTAGGCTTTTGCAAACTCTCGAATGATATCCGAGACAAATTGCAATACGTTGGTGGTGATAGATCTGGCCAAAATAAACCCACGTTTATTTGAGGAGTGCAAATTACTGCAGGAAATTAATAATTATTGTGCTTTAAAGAAAAGTCGTGAAAAAAGTAAATATTTTCTATTCATAAAGAATTGAAAGTGTTGGAGTTCTGTTCTTCTTA
Organism: Dioctria linearis; assembly: GCA_963930735.1. NCBI lineage: Eukaryota > Metazoa > Arthropoda > Insecta > Diptera > Asilidae > Dioctria > Dioctria linearis. Next base: position 42,467,092 of record OZ005742.1, on the reverse strand, counting down.
TATCTTTGGATTCCAGCTAAGGTAAAGCTTGTTCATTAATTGGTGTTATAAATCGTGCATCATGTGGTGAATTGTGCGCCTTCAAATATTTTGCAGAGAGTTTCGTTTATTTCGCACTTTTAAAATTCAATATATGCGCCACGGACATGTCCAAAAAATCATACCCAGCCCTCTACATAAATACTAAATTAAATATGTGTACCTATCTACAGAAATTTTTTGTTCAGTAATCTGGTTTGCAAATTCTGTTAGCCTTAGTTGAAAAAGAGTGTTTTTTAATTTGACTGTGTTAATATACCTTCATTTCTTCTTAGGTTTAATTACAAATGTCCAAGGTACAATCTCATGGTACATACATCTGCATGTTTGCCGAAAGAAGGACCTTAATATTTCCTTTCATATATCCTAAAATATAAATTCTTAATTGCATATTTCACTACAATTGGAAAGGTTATGGGTTAGAAAATGTATATAATTATCGGTTGCTTAATACTTTTGTCTAATTAGTTAAGCAAAAAAAAAAAATAATAAGACCAAGGTACAGCACCTTCCCCTAATTCAACCCATCCGGTTCATCTAAATAATTTTTGTTTTTTATCAGAATATATCACATTTTCCTATTCTCCATTCCACAACACGTGAGTTTTTGCAAATTCCAATCTGGACTGCTCGTGAGTTTTAGTGAGTGAAGGTTTCGTTGCCATTTTGGTCTGTTTGTAGCGGTCGATTTGCGATGAAATTTACTGTACCCGCTATTTCTCGATGTGATAAGCCACTGTCTACATAAGCTTAATATTAAATTTTCCTTCTTCGGTTACTAGCGCACGTCCTAACATCCTCGAAAGGTTCCTATAAATTCCAATTTTAAGTTGATATTAAAAACTAAAATAGAACAAAATCTGTTTTACCTATTTCAATTTTAAACACTTAAATGCGGAGCCCGTTTCCAAAACTCCGCTTATCCACATTATTTAAAAAATAAGTTAAATAAAATGGTCTCGTTTTGTTGTTGTCTTGATGCGTTTGGAATGGAATCCATCCTCAAAAACTCACGTTTCCCCTCGTAAATCGCAGCTTGAAATTAAGAACTTTTCCAAAACTTGCCTTATCTACCTAGGAGACTGTCTCAAAAGTCCCCATATTTAATTTATTATTTAATTATTATAAATATTAAAATTGTTATTCTTTAATTATTTAATGTTATTGGGACCTACTGCGTTCATTTAGATGCTTGTGGACTGCTCGTTGAACTAAAAATGCATGAAACCAAATGACACCATTCATGTTCCTGTCTCGTTCCGTGAGAGCATACTTTTCCACTGAACTGTAACGATTCAGCGGTATTTCCAATCAAACAGCCTTCAAATTAATATTGAACAATATAAATAGTCCCAAACACTTTTTTGATAAATGCGGTAAATTCCACTGACATGCATATACATAAGTAAACTCCCAAATAATTTAAATATAGCGCCAGTGAGAGCATATTTTCTGAAATCAAAACTGGTGCCACATGAAACAGGAGATTAGTCAGTACATTTATATACATGACAGTGTTTTACACCTAATACAGATATCATATGAATATTGTGGTTATTTTGGTAGTTTAAACTTTGACTATTATCTCAAAACATAATAGAACGGATAAGGAGAGTTTTGGAAATGGCCTTCTCAAATGTTCTATCACACTAATAACACGGTAGCGTACAAAAATTTATTATGAGTAGAATTTTTGAAATTTCGCTCACTGTATTAGTGCCAATATTAAACCTTGAACCCATATGGATCAAAGTTTGACATGACACACATCATAACTGTTGAAATTACTATTGAAGCAGAGCCAAATTCATTTCAGAATTAAAAATAAGACGCAGTTGATATTATTAATTTTAGATTTCTCTTTAAAAGTTACTCATTTTATCGGAATAATTTAATTTTATCTTATTTAATTACCAACACAATAGTTACCAGAAAATATTGAGAAACACTGTGTTATTTCCAAATTCAAGTAAACTCTCTTGGGCGGTGTTTCATGCCTTTAAACTATAAAGAAATCGTCACCGTTGAAACGGATCTTGACAAATTAAGCCCCCCATTGCTGCAATAATTGAATCTATATGCCCACCACAAGAAATACAAAAAAAAAAATAAAAGAAAAAAATTTGTTCGCGCTATAAAGCGCGCAAAAAAAGCCGACAAAAACGGTGAGAACGGCGCATATTCGATGGAACCCAGACCAAAGTTAGAAAATCGGCTCCAAGCCAGAGGCGAAGATTTTTTTCACAGAACTTATGAATGAAATTTCCCAGCCCCAGCGCAAACGACTAGACCCCCCAACCAAAATTCCTAAGAAGGAAAGGGGAACTTAAAGATTCGGGGTCCAATGACAGAAAATATACGAGATACAATGGGACTGTGCCTGCCTTTTGCAATAGAATTGAGCGGCGTGTAGGGGGGGGGGGGGGGGCAAAGAAAGGTGTAGACTTCGTTGACTTAAAGACACGTAATTACCGTTTAGTGGAATCACCAAGTATCTCTCCCAGTCCCAGCAAAGAATGAGATTAGCCACCTAAGACAAATGCAGAGTGTGTATGTGCTATGCTTACACGAAGAGCAAGATCCCCTATCTGACACTAATCAACATGACTATGACTGCCGACTAGCAAGCACTGGGGTCTGGGGTAAGGAGCAGCGAATAGACCGCAGAGCACCTGTTTTGCGTTCCCACGGTTCAGACTGATTCTTCTGATCGCTAGCATGATACTCGCACGAGTTGGAACGTACGCGATCTGACACAAGTCAGCAGAGGCCATTAAACACGCTAGCTTGGCTCTTGAGCTCTTGGCTGGCATCTTAAGTGGCTGAGAAGGAAGCTGTTGGGTGCCATCGACTTGATCGCAGTGTGAGCTCACGGTAAGTTCCCGATCGGCGTGTAATCATGAGAAATTATTGGGGTTTCGGTGGCAGTTTCTCTGTGGACATCGTTATCGTCTTATTTACAAACAAAGACTTCTTCGTCTTTTTGCTTTTTTTTTGTTCCTGTCCCATGATAACGCTCAATTTGAGCAAATCGTTTTGAGATGATGATCGAACCATTTTTCCCCGTTGCGGTATTTGTCTTGTTTGTTTTTGCTGCACTTTTGTGTAATATGAACTGCAGGGAATAGCGGGCTACTGACTTTCACACTGCGATCATCTTGGCAGGATGTTTTTATTAAAATTTCTTAATATTTTTAATGCGCAGCAAATATGGATGTTTGGCTGATTTTGAGGTGTTTTTATTTCCATTTTAGTTGTTTTCAGAATTGTGGCGTCTTAAGAGTGTTGGCTGGAAAATTCAAGACCTATTGAAGTAGGAAAAAAATTCGATTCGCATAAGATCAGTTGTAAAACAAAAAGTCTTTTCCAAATAATGATTCACAGGAAATTGGATATTACGACTCAGCGCAGTTAGTGAAGTGACGCCACCTCCTTTACCAATTTTTTTTTGTATTTGAGTTCACCTTCAACTCATCTTATGTACTCTATGCCTAGCAATTGTCTTTACAATATTTTACGCATTGAAAGGCGAACAACTCTGCAGAGTAATCTTGTAATCACTTAACGCTTTCCCAGGGGAATTAATTTAAATATGAACATGAATTTTTTTTTATTGTTCATTTTTATACCCTAGATGAAATCATGGTTTAGGTACTAAGTTTGTCATTCCGTTTGTAACGCACAGCAATAATGAAATAATAATGGATTGGACATCCACGCATAATACCAAAAGTTATTTTGATTTCTGAATTTCCGTCTATTCACCCGTCGATTCGTCCATCTGTCCATCTGTCCGTCCGTCATCACGACAACTCGAGAACGCGTTCACATAGGGAGCTAAAATTTGTACACGAGTTTTTTATATAAAAAAACAAAATTTAAGCTCGAAAATGGGACAAAACGGGTAACTCCTTCGTAGTGATGCCATTAAAAAAATCGTTTTTTAATATATATTTGGGCAGTGCCTAACAATGCGTGCATGTAGTGACCTGAAATTTTGTATAATCTAGGGGAGCTGGGGGTTAGTTGTAACAATATTAGTAAAACAGTAATATTACCAAAATTACACGTTACTTTAAGATTGAAATATTTTTATTTGATGGTGTAGCTATTCAAGCATCGTTTTAAAAAGAATAATAATTGAAAATATTTCAATATTTTTCACAACTATAATTTTTCAAAATAATGGGCGCTGTTACATCTTTGTGGCAATTTGTAACAGACAGGGGTCCCCGAAATCGTCAGATAATTCAAGATTTCCTTTAATAAAATACAAACTTTAGATGTCTGTTTTTAATATTTCTGTATTCGAGTATAAATTAGTCATAATTCTGTGTTACAATTTCATTAACAACCTCTAATTCCACTTAGCTAAAATAAGCTTTTCCATTTCAATTAACATTTTTATAGGCTTTTTAAATAAATTTACCATTTGGTTTCTTTAAACTAGAACAAAAATGAACATAGTACTCTACTTTTTCCATTAACTGTCCAAAACGGGTGGTACCCGCACAACCTCTTCTTTTGATGTCCGGTGGGATACTGGTTATTTTCACATAATGCAGCTCCTTATACAAAAGAGATATAGTCGAAAATATAATGTGAAAATTATCAAATTCCTTCTGAAAAATCGATTTTACTACTCACCCCTGTTACAACTAGCTTCTAGCTTCAGTTAGTAATAGTAAATAGCGCATCAAAAATAAACTAAATCGAGCACCCTCATCTTGGTGTTGGTTTTTTACGTATACTGTAAAACCGATCAATTTTCTTGAAACGATCTTCAGAATATGAAATTCTATGAAATTGGTTATAATCAATTTTGCTGTCCGCCGAACCGTTCTAGAAGTCTATGCGAAAAACCACTACAAAAATCAAACTTGCACAGATGGATGACCATACGAAATTACATACGGTCATTCATGCGCAGTAGATTGTAAAGCACTAAATTTATAAAATCGAGAAATCTTGAGGATTATAAGTTGGGATCCTTGCACGCTCATTAATTTGCTTAAGGATACAAAAAATTATTGGAAATATCTCGAAGACATGTGAGTACAGAACGCAACGGGAACTCTGGGAAATATTGAGAGAACATGGAATTTTGTAACAATTACACGAGTAATGGAAGAATTTGCTGGGATCTCTTCGAGTGTTTGAGCTGTGTATCTTTAAATAATGCCTCTACCAATACGTTGGAAATAACTGCAGGAATACCCCCAATTTATAAAGTACGCCATAAAGTGGCCAAATTAAAGTTTTGTCTACTTATCTAATTGTAAGTTGGAAGAACGAGTGTCTGGAAGTTTGTTTCCAAAATGGGATAAATCGGCCATCTTCTTTGTACAATTGGCATATACATATTTCAATGTTTCGTATAATTGGGAAATTGGTTGAGAATGAATTTCACATATTTAATTTATGCCAATCTTACCCGGGGATTACACGATTCAGTAGAACTGACACTGACACAACCTCGGTGTAAGCCCCTACTGACTAATCGGTACCGGCAAAATTTCTGGCCGGTCAGTACTGACTGATACAATAAACTGTCACACGTACAAAAGGTAGGTACTGGTGTAAATTTGTTTTTAGGTGAAAAGCTCAATATTTTGGGGAATAACAGAAATGAAGAAACTTTAGATCTTCTGTTTATTTTTTGCAAAATAGGACATTTTACTGAAGAACTTCTCATGTTGCAAAGTACCCCATATTAAGGGTCATTTGCAACATTATATGGGGCACATTGCAACCACGTGTAATATTATGTAAATCGAATCATCTTAACTAAAAATGGATTTTATAACTGAAATTTATTTATATTTACAGTCACAAGGTGGGTAAATAGTTTTATAAGTTGTTTTGACTTACATTGTATTACCATGAAGGTTAATAATACAACTAAATATAGTCTTGGCCTCATATAGGTACCTGCCATTTTAAATTTTAATATACACATATTACAGAAAATAACAATAAACAAAACTGAACAATAGTTCAACGAAAAAATAAATACTAAATCATACTTTAGTGGTTTGTTGCAACATGTTTCACATCACAATCCAGAAAAAAAAACAAACAATGAATCACTGCATCTATACACTCTTGCCACAACACTAATCCATAAAATTCATATTAGAGTGTAAGAATGTGTAGCAAAGAGCTTGCCCAGAAATAATACACCTATACTTACTTCCAAAGATAACCTCAACGTTAAACAATTTTTAGAAAATCATTCCAAAAACACGTTTCTTCGTATTACTGATTATCACGGTCTGTGATATATTGAATAAGCACATGAATGAAACATCTATAGGCTGAACTACAGTAGACGTATACGTAAGTACGTTTACCTAGGTAAACCGAACGCGCCCTTTAATTTAACAGGCGTACACAAATTAACTTTCACTCGTGTGAGGGGAAGTTTCGTTAAGTTTAGAAGTTAAATTTCAGTCAGTAAAGGTGCGGTAAGAGTTGCTCATTCCGTAAGAACGCGATGTGTCCAAAGTTATATTATTAAAAGTCCAATGTAAAAATTAAAATGGAATAAAAATGGTTCTAGGAATTAATAGAAAGCACAAATCTTCAATTCAATCAAGTTCCTATTGTTAATTTTTTTCACTTTTACCACTTTTTAAAATTGAAAACAATTAATATGAAGATAATAACGCTTTCAGAATGTGATATATATTTATGCTAAAAATATCAATTTTTCGTAAGTATACTTCAGTCTCGTTCAATTTCGTAAAGTTATTTACTTCTATTGTAGTTCAGCCTTAAGAGAGATGCTTTACATGCGCGTCTGATTTTTGGTTAAAATTGTTTCCGAGGAGCTAAAATCGGACTGTTTCAAGTTCCTCATGTTGCAACTATCGCAAATTTGCTTTAAATTTACGACATTTTTATAATGAACTGACTAGTCAGTAGATCGAACACAACAGCGTTCGTAGTCAGTAAAATTGTCAGAGGAATTCAGTATTGACCGTTAGTTCTACTGAATCGTGCAATCACCGGGTTATGTAGAGATCGTAAGATTTTATAGTTACAGAAAGATTATAAAGTGTATTCAAAATTGCACTGTAAAATTTTTCTTAATTAGTCAAATTGCTTCCTCACTTTCTTAAATATATTGGTAAATAAATAGCGCAGAAATATTGTGCAAAAACCAAAAACTTATTTCACGAAAGTCATTAAAAAAAATTAATAAAATATTCGGACTTTTAGAAGTCCTGCAGATTTGGAACTAAATGAGATAAATCTTTGCAAGAATTACTTCTGTTCTTAGTTGAACTTTTACTGTAAGTTTAAAGAACAACTAAGTGTAGGAATATAGGTTTTATATGAGCAACCAACCAAATCCAATAACATTCTTATCAAATTTCTGCTGTGGCTTTTTGTTTACATTATTAGATCCTCACAGTTAGGACCACCAATATTTGCATTTGCATTATCGGTTGATATCGGAAATATCGGAAGTTCCAATATTGATGAATCAATCATTTTAGCCACAAACTCTTTACTCTGCGCAAAAGTTTGTTAATTGTTCTGGTATAACTATGTTTTTTATAAGAATGTTCTGATTATTCTGGACAATAATTTTGCAGGAATCAACTTACTAGTATACAGTTCACACATTGGAGAGCCTAGTTGCGATGTACCTAATAAAAGGGAAATGTTGCTTCTTTTGCGGAAGTGTTTAATCCTTTAAATAGGGAAACTATTTTTTAAATTAAAAAGTGAAGAAAATTTTTCTTTTCATTGTATGACTGCAACTATTGGAGCACTTCATTGTTTAAAATCAATAAATTTTTCTGACAATTAATTGTTTTAGAAGAAGTGTTAATCCCTTTAAAAATGTATCAGACCGGTCAAGGAGAAAAGCAAATTATTGCATTGGATAATATTAATTTTCTAAAACCGCTGCATTATAATTATTTTGAATTAATGAAGCAGTGATATAAGCTCTCTCTATTATTCCCATTATTATTAAAAGGTTTACTAATAAATGACTCGCGCATACTACTTACATCGAAAATTATTCTTTTAAATTCAAGAAATTTTTGCAAGTGGTGATATATTACAAGGTCGATCAAGCAAGCTGGCCACCGTTCGATAGAATAGGTGAAAAATAAAAAATATATAATAAATGTATAAAAGTAAAAATGAAAAATTATCATGTATGTAGCAAATGATCTTCGAAGTTAAATTACTGGATCTTAGGGTCGTAAGCACCAAACCGAATAATCCATATTCACGTGCAATGCACAAACACCAAGCAACATTACTCGCGATTTAATCCATCGTATTACACCGGTGTACTGTTTTATACCAGATTTGTCGGGAATATAATTTTAGTTCGAGGATTATTCTGAATAGGTGACAAGTCAAAGTAAATTTTATTGAGGCTGAGATACATAAGAGTTTTGTACATGACTTCGTTAAACTATTAGAATATATATATATGTATCGCTGCCTGGCTTACAGATTTGCCTGGCTTACACTCGATTTTCAATTTATGATTAATGTCGCAGGACATTAACTCTACATTTATCACATTATTTGTCACAACTACAGCTCTGATGATTACTTGAGTATTTGTACATTTGCTCCCGATGTATATTTTCTTCACTTTGTCTTACTGACACTAACCTAACTTAACAATTACATAACAAACCATAACACGAAAGTGTGAGCCGGGAGCTATCGTGCAAAATATTAATCGGTAACAAATAGTAATTGTCGCTTAGTGAATCGTTCCTATTTTTGCTAAAGATATTTCTGATTAACGGGTTGTCATGGGCTTCCATCTTCGTAAGCACCTTCGTGGATAGGCTTAGTAAGTACATTAATAACGGTGGAAATTCGACCTCGCCATACAAAAACCTGTTAGAATACCATTTGTAGCTATCTGGTTTTCTAAGTTTACCTACACAGTGTCTAACAACCCTTCTTTCGAAAGCTTCTAATTCATTCGCCACGTTTGGGGTATCTGAAACCAGGACGAGAATCCGTATCCGATGATGGGTCGAATTAGTGATTTATATATGAGTGTCTTCGTTTTTTTTTGTATAGAGCTTTCGCGTTAAGGAGAGGTCGTAACATTGCCGTAGCCGCCTTGGCTTTTTTTGGTACGTTTCTAGCATGAGGGTTAAAACGTAGGCTATTGTGAAGAGTAATTCCCAGGTACTTTATCTCTTCTTTAAGGGGTATCTGCTTATTGTTTACTTTTAGCGAGAGGGACTTACTTTCCCTTACAGCCGAGTAGTGTCCCTTGCCGCTTGCATTACGAAAACAAATGAGCCCGCTCTTCTGTTCATTTATTCTGAACCCCCAATTATTGTAGTACTTGGTCAGCTCAGGTATAAATCTTTGGATCTCCTCTAATGCCCGGCCGGGTTTCCTGTCCTGCGCCAGAATTAATGTGTCATCAGCATATAGGATGGCTGCTGGTCTGTCTGTTTCTAAATTTCTAAGCGGGAAATCATACATGTAGATATTGAAAAGATTTGGGGCAAGTATAGAGCCCTGAGGCACCCCTGACTTAACATGAATTGCATTTGATACCTGTTGAGATATAGAGATTGTGGCAAGTCTATTGTTCAAGAAACTGTTAATTAGTTTGTTGCATTCTAGAGGGCAGCCGACCTCCAGTAGCTTAAAAACTAAACCTTGATTCCACACACCGTCAAAAGCCTTCTCCAGATCGATGTCTAGACCTACCGTGCACGCTTTGTTCCTCAGATTTTGTGTGATTTCGTTGAGTAGAGCAAGAACCGCATGGTCAGTAGAATGAGTTTTTTTTAAAGCCGAACTGATTACTAGGGATTGTGCCGTGCTCATCACAGAAGTTATCGAGATTAATTGCAATGACTCTTTCAAATAATTTCCCTAAGTTAGATAGCAGGGCAATCGGTCTAAAGTCCTTTAGTTGTTTAGCGTTTCTTTTTTTTTGCTATTGGCAATAATTTGGCTGTTTTCCAGCCTGAAGGGAAGTACCCGTTGTTAGTGCAATTATTAAAGATGGTTGCCAGTTTCTCATCTAATAATTTAGGGCATTTGCGTAGTATGTAGTTGGAGATGTTATCGGGACCGTAAGATTTTTTATTGTTTAGACTGGTTCTAATTTCAGCAACTTTATCAGGGGTGGTGAATGAGTTATTGTTCATAGAAGGTGATGACGCGGTATTCCTGACAGACAATTGTACAAGGATACTATCGGAGGTATTGTTATGGAAGGAGGTCAGTTTGTTTGTTACCCTTAGCCCAAGATGTCTGTCCAGATCTGGAATTTTCTCTGAGTACACTTCTGTAAAATAGTTATGAAAAGCTTCGAGTTTCTGTGCAGTAGTTATTAGGTCCCTGTTTAGGTGACTCAAATTGTTATTTTCAATGCTAGTGCCAAAGTACTTTCTTCCCGTAATGCGGTCAATCTCCTTAAACGCCTGTGGGGATGGGTTAATGTTCTTTAGTCTCTCTTGGAATGCTTTATTCAGTTCCATCCTAACTCTTTGACTTATTATCTGACTCAGACATTTTATTCTCGCTTTTGATTCCTGATACTCTACGTTCACTCTGTTCAGATTTCGATGGAATATTCATTTTTGGTTTCTTAGCCATGATTTCCTTGTTTTTATTAGCTTAATTGTCTCTTTGGATATGTGGTTATACTTATTATCTCTGTCATTTAAGACTTTGGAATGTTTTTCTGTACATTCATTAATTTTGGATGTGATTATTTGAATGTATTTGTCGATATCTACATTTACTATGTTTGCTTCCTCAGGGATTACAATTCTGTTCAGACTATTATGGAGGTCAAAACGAAAAGCGACCCAATCCGTCTCCGCGTAGCTAGAGTAGCTACGTGGGGCCAATGGGGTCAGAGAGCAATTGTCTATCGTGACGTTAACCAACAGCCCAAAATGGTCTGAAGGGGCCGCGATGGTCATACATGACGGGCTATTTGCTGAATCTAGTAATCTTGTGGATAAAAAAAAGAAATCTAGTACAGATGCTGACCTTGGGAAGGTGGGACCACCTGGGGATAGTATATCTATATTCAAAAAAGGCCCGTTGTTAAGCCAGTTCACTAAAGTGCTTCCATTTCTGTTCTGTTGGGAGTCTCCCCAATTAGGGTGTCTTGCATTGAAATCCCCACCTAGGATGGTTAAGTCATAATTGAGAGATGTATGGTAAAGTAAATTAAGTCCCTCCACAAGGGGGGGGGGGGGCAGCATTACTGGGTATATATATGCTTCCTATTAGTAGTCTTTTGGTATTTCCTATATTATCTTTGAATGGGATTGTCGCTAAACACGTAGAGAAAGTTTCACTATTTAGAGATGCTTTCTCATATAAGATATTATTTGCTATGATGATGGCAGTGCCTCTGCCCACATCATTTCTTACTACGTCATAACCCTGGAGATGTAGTCTATGTCTATCATTTAGTCTCGTTTCCGAGATAAAGGCAAAATGAGGCTTGTAGCTTTTCAACTAGTCTAGTAGGGAAAGACGTTTTTCATGAGAAATCAAAGAATTGATACTAATAGACATTATTTTGAGTGCAGCTTGTGTGTTCATCATAATATAGAAGCAGTGAAGTTCAAGTAAGCAAGTGCTTTCTCTTCTGGGGACAGAATTGCCTTATATTTCGGCCAAAAATCTCTGATACTCTTGATGAGATCCAGTAAGGACATATTGAAAAGTTTCTGTGCTTCGTTTAGATAATCATTGAGCACGTTGTCGTCTGTCGATCTAAAGTGTCTTGTGTTTAACGCCGTTCCCTCCTTGAGGATGTTTGCGTAGAAAATGTTTGGTTTGAAAAGGTTACTCGCGGTTCTATTTACTGACTGCATTCGGCCTGTCATTTTTTCTTTAGCTATAGTCTTAATCTTTTCTTTTATATTTTTATATTTTTGGTACTCGGGACAACCCTGGTAACTAGTGGGGTGGTCACCTGCTTGGCAGTTAGCACACCTCGGAGGCGGTCTTTTGTCTTTTTCAGAACTCAGACATACTTCCGATTCGTGCTTATCGGCGCACAGCACGCATCTAGGTGTGTATCCACAGTACTCTCCCGTATGCCCGTATCTCTGGCATCTAAAGCATCTAAGTACATTGGTTGACCTTTTTTTTCCAATATATTCTTTGATGAAGAATGTATTTAATACTAATCAGTTTCTTAACCTCCTCCATAGATTCCGTTTGGACAACAAAAATATTTAGTTGTACCCCTATTTTCCTAGAGTTGGGTGTGGAGAATCTTTATAATTTTAGAATCTTAATTTCCTGGAGTTGCGACCTAATGTCTGCTTGTACCCCCCCCCCCCCCCCCCTACATCTACATCCTCATCCAGTCCTCTGATCAAGAATGAGGTCTTCCTCGCCTCCTTAGAAGTAAACGAGAAGGCATCCACTGCAGCGTCTCTAAACAGAGCCAACAATTCCCCCTGCAAACCCACATGACTGACGAAAACCTTCGTTCTCAGGTAATCTAAATTTACGAAGTGGAATCTGATCCCGGTCAGGTTCATTTCCAAAATCTTATCGTTTATTATTGAGGTCAATAGCTTGGAGTTAACCCCGAAAACAAAAATGGGCGGGCTAAATTTAGGTCCCTTATTCACGTTCACATTTACATTTGTATTTAAATTATTGCTAATATTATTATTTAACGCAAAGCTAGAATTTAATTGATCCCTACCTTGATTATCATTTGTCTGTAATGTACCAGTCTGATTTGAAACACTAAAAGCAGCATCGTCCGTGTCCATGTTATCAACTCTGAGGATGGCAAATGGATTTTCATTAGCATATCTCTTGATGTTTCTGTCACAGGGGCTAGCCTCCCCTGAGCTTCTTTTGCGCCTCCGCAATATCGTAGTGAAACCATCCGCAGCCTGTTTTAGAATTGATTTAGTAGCATTGTACTGGCATAAACCAGAACCGGAACCATTCTTACCTGACAGATTATTTTTATCTGTGTTCGCCTTTGAAGTCCCCGTTTGTGGTATCAAACCTGGTACTTGCTTAGAGTTGTTAGAAATAGGTATCTTCGATGTTGAGCCATTGTCCACTGTGGCGTTTATATTGGTGCGCTTCTCTCCACGCGTTAATTGCCATGCGTCGTAGTTTTCTTCTACACGCTTCTCTATCTGTTCCTTGTCCGCTTGAGACAGCAAATTGGAGGGAAATATTGGTCCCCCAATATTTCCATCGCTAGATGAACTCATTTTCGTTTTCGGGGTCAGAAAAGACCCTGACCTTGTGATTTAACTTTCGGCGCTTTGTCCAATAAACCACCCTTGCTGATTCAATACTTTTTAATCAGCAGAATTTCATGCCCATAGGGCTAAAAAAATTTCAATATCTTAGCTCTTTTGCCGCTAATATCACTTTAGCTAAGTTAGGCACTTATTTTTAGCGCTTTATTTCAAACGTGTATTTACTTGATTTAATTTCTTTTAGTTTTAATTTTAATTAATTTCTGCTCCGATAAAAAAAGGCGACCGCACTCTATGGCATCCAAGATGGCCTCCTCTGAATAGGTGACGGATAAACCAAATTTGAATAAATTTGAGTGACAATGACAGCAGACAACAAAGATTAGCACGTTTCCGTGGCAACGATACTTCATTTTGAATTTGATCTCTACTTAAATAATTCTTTTAATAAGAGATAAGAGATAAGAAGAAGTTCCTATCTGTCAGTGCAAGTTTCTGTTTTCATGCTTGTTTTTGTGTTGATTTGGTGATTTTATCGTTAATTATTTGATGTTCGTGAGTGATATTGTAATTTAGCCATTACTGTGCCATAGTGCTGTTTGTTATCATCTGCTTGTTTTGCACTCGGCTTGGTTTTTAATGCTAATTTGTGACTGGAGCTGCGCTGCCCTTTTTGTTTGCCGGTTGAGGATCATCGCTCATGCTCATCTGTATTGTTTATTGTTTTTTTTCTTTATTGTGAATTGGGAACTTCTTCTTAATCGCTGGTATTTTTTTTTTAATTTATTTTTTACCTATTATATATATATTCATTTTTCATTTGTTATTGTTTTCGATTTTACTTCCGCCCTCTATTTGTGAATATTCTCGCTTTGCGGAGATAATTGTGCATTTTCGTTATTCCCTTCGCGGGCTTAAACCATTCAACGGGCAGGTACATTGCGACTCAAAATTTTTGTTTATTTCTTTTTTTGTTTTTTTTTTTTGTACATCTTCAATTTTTTTATTTCAATCGCCATCACTGAGAATGGCATCTTGTAAAGTCTGCTCTTTAGAGAAATCAGAGGACGTGGTGGCTTGTGACGGTATATGTGGTAAATCTTTCCATGCTTCTTGCTTGAAGCGGAGCTCCAGAGCTCCTACTCCTGGACTTACAACCTGCAGCGAATGCTCAGATATAAAGCCCTGCCACACATTAAGGTTTTTAAAAAGCTTTACCGAACGTCTTGACTCTTTCTCTACCGTTCAGTCTCTCATTGCGGATAAATTTAATAACTTATCTATGAACTGGACTGGTCTCGAAGTATTTTCCGATGACATTAATGTTTTAAATGGTAAAATTGATAAGCTGTTGAAACTTGTGGATGTATTGAGCATGAATTCAGACACACTCCTTGAAAAGTCTCATAACCTAGCTTTAAAGGTTCAAAATTTGTCTGACTCACTGGTTGATGTTAATGCAGTATTTGCCAAAGACTCACCATCTGCGTCTCACAATTCCAACAGCACGTTACTTATCCCAGTAATCGACGACGTTCGGCGTAGTTTAAAGCGTGTTGAAGACGATATCGGGTCTTGGGTATCTGCTGTTTCTGAAAACTCGAGACTTATCAGCTCCATGGCGACTGATGTCAAAAAATTATCTCCAGTGGATAAGGAATTGTCTGACTCTCAACCATCACCTCTCCTGCAGCAGGAAGTAGACTCTAACCGTCCGGTACCTAATGCACATAGTAGTAAACCAGCCAAAAAGCAGAGGAACCGCCGAAGACGCCAACATAGCCCCAATGAGGCGATTCTTTCATACCAGGACTCTGTTCAATCCACAGCAAGCGGTGATCTGGCTCTCGTTACATCTGCTTCTGTAGCTGAAGTGAAGGAGCGTTCCACAGTATCGAATGATACTTCATCTGTGTCCCCTCCAGGAAATAGCATTGGTGCCTCTTTGAGAACGGTGCCAAAACCTTCGAATGTTTTTGTCACCCGTTTCTCTCCAGAAACGATGTGCGAGGACATATTGAAGTATTTGAAGTCCAAGAATATTGCAACAGATGGTATTTCTTGTCGAAAAATTAGTAAATCCTCTAAACCTGTTGCATCTTTTGTTCTAACTGTGTCCGCGGATGAGCAGGATAAGTTATTGGATCCCACTTTTTGGCCCTCTGGCGCTTTTACTAAATTGTTCGTACCTTCTGGACACCAACATAGAAGTACAGCTAAAATTAGCAGCGATATCTCAAAAAACTCAAATCGCTCTCCCTTTACTATCAAAACGTAAGGGGGATTCGGACAAAAACTGCAGAAATCTTTAAGTCCTCTGTTGCAAATTGTTTTGATATAGTTGCTTTTACTGAAACTTGGCTGCATCATGGTTTTCGCGATGCTGAAATCTTTGACAATTCTTATCAAATTTTTAGAAGAGATAGGTATACTGATTCTGAGGTTCGTGGCGGTGGCGTACTCCTCGCCTGTAAAAACCACTTAAATTGCAGCCAAGTTGAGCTCCCCAGTTTCTCCAACACTCTCGACATTGAACTTATAGTTCTTAAGATGTCTCTCGTAAAATATGACTTATACATACTTTGTTGCTATATTCCTCCAGACTCCATAAATATCGTCGACGACAAAGGTCAGAATATTTATGACCTACTCATTTTAACATCTAATTTTATCCATGGTAAGATGGAACCTCTTGACGAATTACTACTTATTGGTGATTTTAACCTACCCAATATAAAATGGGTACTTAATGATGATGACGATGACTATCTTCCACTTAATAACTTGACAACAAGGGAATCACTTTTCCTTGACACTATTTCATCTCTTGGTCTCAGCCAAATCAGTAATGTTAAGAATGACATGGGTAGGCAGTTAGACCTGGTATTTTCTACTGACGCGGGTAACTTATTAGTTGAACCTAGCCCAGTTATAATGTCTACTCTTGACAAATACCACCCCGCTCTTCAAATTACACATTGCTATGTAACTGAAAACCTCACATATTGTGACGAAGCGCAATACTTTTTCAATTTTAGAAAGGCTGACTTTTCAGAACTTTCCAGTAGACTTACCTGTATTGATTTCTACACATTTCTGTCTTGCAATAGTGTTGATGAAGACGTTTCTAAGTTTTACATAATTCTTTTCGATTTATTTTCTTCTTGTATTCCCCGCGAGCGTCAGCGGTTGAATAAAACATCACCGCCATGGTTCAATAAAGAACTTAAACGTCTTAAAAATAGGAAGAATAAGCTATGGAAAAGTTATATGAGGGACAAGGACATTATAAGTCACAGCAACTTCCTCACATCCTATAATAAGTTCAGAGAACTATCTTCTGCACTTTATGATGAGTATGTTCAAAGGATGCGTACGAAATTATTTAGTGACCCACGCATGTTTTTTAAGTTTATTAATATGAAGAAAAAAACGGACAACTACCCCAATACCATGAGGTACAAGGATTCTGCTAGTGATGATTCGTCTGAAATTTGCGATATGTTTGCTTCATTTTTTGACAATGCCTTTGCCTCATCAAATTTTCAACCTCAAAATGGCAACTTCAGTCATATGAATGATTCCCATAACGTTTCATTCAGTATCCCTTCAATTTCAGAAGAGGATATACTGGATCATATTAATGGGCTTCCAAATGACTTCACAACTGGTCCTGACGGGATCCCTCCAGCCTTTTTTAAGTCATGCTGCCTCGCCCTGGTAGCTCCGCTGAGAATTATCTTCCAAAAATCGCTCGATAGTGGTTGTTTCCCGCAGCTATGGAAAAACTCCTTTATCATACCTATCCACAAAAAAGGTAGTAAAAATGAAATTTCTAACTATAGACCTATTGCAAAATTATCTTGCATGCCCAAATTATTCGAATCTATCATTTACTCTCAACTTTCATCTTCCTGTAAGAATTTACTCTCTTCAAACCAGCATGGGTTTATTTCGGGCAGGTCTACAACCACTAATTTGTTGGAATTTGTCTCGGATACCATTTGCGGGTTTGCAAAAGGCTATCAGACAGATTGCATTTATACAGACTTTAGTAAGGCGTTCGACAAGTTATCTCACTCCGTGATACTGTTTAAAATGGAAAAATATGGGTTTCCCCCAATATTTCTAAAATGGACGGAGTCTTATTTAGATAACAGAACATACCAAATCTTATTCCGCCATTCCATCTCTAGAGTATTGAAGGCTTCGTCTGGCGTACCACAAGGGAGTCACTTGGGCCCGTTGTTCTTTATTCTGTCTATTGACGACATTGTCTCTGTTGTGAGGTACTGTAAAGTCTTGATTTATGCTGACGATATTAAGCTTTTCGCTCAGATTAAATCTGTTAACGATTGTGAACAGGTACAGGGTGACCTTCAAAAATTTTACAATTGGTGCAAGAGCAATGATTTGGTACTCAATATCAACAAATGTGAGGTTATGACTTTCCACAGGAATCAGAAACCCATCACTTATGATTATGAGTTCTCGGATTCCTCGGTTCGCCGTGTGGACTCTGTCTGTGACTTGGGTGTCAAATGTGACCACAGATTGAATTTTATCTCCCATATAAACTACATGGTTTCAAAGAGTAGTTCTATGCTGGGTTTTATAAAACGTTGGTCCCGAGAGTTTTCAAATCCTACCATAACATTGCGTTTGTACACTTGCTTTGTGAGACCACTTGTTGAGTATGCTAGCCAGGTCTGGTCTCCATTTTACGGTACACACATCGACCGTATCGAGTCTGTTCAGCGGAACTTCCTACGATTTGCTCTCAGGCATCTACCCTGGAATAATTCTTTAATTCTTCCACCCTACGAGGATCGCTTGAAGCTTTTGAATATGCACTCGCTTGAGAAACGTCGCTTGGTTGCCGATGTAACATTTGTGCATCAACTCTTAAACGCGAATATTGATTCTCTATTGTTACGTAACAAAATCTCTTTCCGTGATAGTAGCCACAATTTGAGAAGGCTACCTCTGTTGCATGTTAACTCCTCAAGGTCTAACTTTAGCATGTATGAACCTATTAATCGCATGTGTATTACTGTCAATAATATGGCTGAGAATTTTGTTGTTGACGTCCCTAAGCATGTTTTAAAAAAACGCCTATTTAATATTTAATTTTGTTTTAATTAACTTTTTTAAATTGTCTTGTTCTATGTTGCATGTCATTTTATCCGGTGTTCGGTGTATGTTTAGTGTAATATACTAGTACTAACACCGACTAAATGATGAAACGCATGTATTGTTGAGACGTTTATTTATTAAACGTGTCCATGCAGCGAGCTTGTGTTAAGCTGGTTCTGATAGTCAAAATATTATATACCAAAAGAACACTAAAACTTAAATTAATTTTCTTCATTATATTTCTTATTCAACATTAATTTTTTTAAAACATAATACATACTCCCTTATTTCGACATACCGAAAATGTCTAAAAGTAATAAAAATAAATAAGCA
Source organism: Dioctria linearis (assembly GCA_963930735.1). Taxonomy (NCBI): domain Eukaryota; kingdom Metazoa; phylum Arthropoda; class Insecta; order Diptera; family Asilidae; genus Dioctria; species Dioctria linearis. The sequence goes on along the minus strand of OZ005742.1, from coordinate 42,448,358 downwards.
AAAAACAACCGGGATTATTCTAGGATAGGAGTAATCTTTATACAGAAAATAGGAATATCCTCGTTGGTGTTTACGGGCGGAAGAGCGTTAAAAACCACAATCAGTTGCAAATTTATCCAATGTGCATACTTCTGTATCAATTTATAATACGGGGAATAGAAACATTGTAGAGTAGACTAAATAGGGGAAAACTGTTGGGTGGGGTCAAAGGTCACAAAAAAACGGTTTTTCGCGGAAATCAACGGTGAACTTATCAAAAAATAGTAGTTAGTTAGCTTAGAAAATTACCTACAAAAAACATTTTATTACTTTTGTTCATAAGGCTAACGGTTTTCGAGAAAATTTGATTTAAAAACTGTAAGGTAATGCGGCTTAATATATTTATTATATTTATATTTATTATTTATTTTAACTTCGCCGACGACTCAACTTGATATTTTCATCGAAACTTCCAGAAAAGGATTATAACAAGAAAACCATTCAATTCATTTTTTTACATCTTCATTGTCTCCTTTTACGCGTGAAACCCTTGCGTCTACATGCTGATCTGTAATATCCATTGATACATTAGTAGGTAAGTACTTCTAAACCTTCGGACACACTAATCATTGCATGCCGCCATAAATCCATTTGCCTAAGACACTTACTTGTGTGCTCTTCCCTCGTGGATTTCATGAAAGACTGCTCAATGATGTCATACAATGTTCCACAACTAAATTTATCCTTACGTGGAGTCGTAAAGAAACCCGTAATAACCTTCTGGAAAACAATCGGATCCATATATTGCTCCAACTTCATCATATCTTGGAGATTGAAATGCGCATATTTGGCATAAAGATAATCTCCAGACGCATGAAAATATGGATCCATTTGCCTAACGCTGTGTAAATGTGCTTGTAAATCTCCAATTCGTACAGCTCTTATGTATTCTTTTGTAAATGACACCATACAAAAGTATTGTACTAATAATTTTGACGTGGGACTTCGATCTTTTGTATGTAATTTTCTAAGCTACAAATTTGGTAACTACTATTTATTCGATAAAAGAAACTGTTCAATACATGTTCCCGAAAATCCTGTTTGTGTGACATTTGACCCCGCATAACATTTTTGTTTTTATTCCCTGAACTATTAGGATTTGTAAATAAAAACCAAATTGTGTGGGTGGAAACTTACTTTCTACTCAGTAGACTTTTAAAATTCAACAAAACATTAACAAAACAAATAAAAAATATTTGGCAATTATAAATTAAAGAAAAAATTTACTTTGTAAAAATAAACCGATCAAAATTAAGGAAAGAGAATTAATTTTAATATTGCAGAAATGGAACGAAAAATTAATTAAATGAAACCAAAGTTAATCAAAAGAAATGAAAAGAAATTATTCAATTCAATATACACTGTAAAAAATAGTTTGAAGATTACAGCTTTAAAAGTAATAATTTTTTACAACAAAGTGCTGTTTTTATTTTATGTTCTATCGTTTCGTATCTACAAATATTTTTAAGTAGTGTTTGCTATTTTTACAGCACTTGTATGTAAAAAAAAAGCTGGTAACACTAGATTTACGAAAAAAAAAAATTGAAATTTACACATAAATGGGTTAATTTTACATCTGAAACTGTATTTTCACAACTCTTCATCAAAACTAGGAACTTGTTCCAGCATGATCATTGTTAAATGTGAAGTTGTGACATTCGGATGCGTTTTATTTTAAAATTAAATCAGTTTTTGAATTTAATTCAAAAATTTTTCCAGATAAAGTACAACGTAGTTTACAATTTTAATTAATTACGATATAAAAAAATTGAATTATTCTAAGACAAAAAACCACAATTTTGCTGATTGATTTGTGAAAATCGTCCAATTATTTTTAAATATTGTTGAAGTGCTTTTGAAATCTGCTTAAAATAAATTAAATCTGGTGAATTCAATCTTTACTTTTATTATTTTTTATTTATCAGAAGCTGATGCAGATAATATTTATTATATTTACGCCGACAATGATGTTGTTAACTCCGAATCCATGAATCTAAAGGAAGAAATAATGCAAACATTTGCAAGTTAATTAAACTTGAACATCCTAAAGAAGTCTCATAGTCCTTAGGATTTCCTACAGAGATACTTCTATACATTCCGAATGCTCTCGTTGAAACAAAAACAACATTACTGCTATTGCAAAAGTTATTAGACTTATTGAAAAAATTGAAAAGGTCTCCTAAATATTGAAAACTTTTTTCTACTTTATATATAATTTCAATTTTATATTTTTTCCTAAAAACAATTTTATTTTCTTCATTATTTTTTAATTTGAATGTATGTATGCTGAAATAGCATATTTTTTTTTACAAAATTAAACTATATAAATGAAATGTTTTATTTTTTAATAAATATGAATTCATACCATACAGTATGGTTATCGAATGAACACACCCACTTTCATTTAATTTTACACCAATTACAATTAATTAGAGCACCTTTCTTAATTTTACAACAAATGTGGATTTATAACACACTTTAATTAATTTTCAAACAAATATGTAATATAATTCACATATTTTAATTTAGTTTTACAACAAATGTGTAATTGAGCTTACATGCTTTAATGTAATTTTACAAAAACAATTTACAAGCATTTTCGTCATGTAATTTTACAACTTTTATAGTTGGCAACAAATTAAAGCTGTGAAATTTTTTTAATGTGTTAATAAGCGAGGCATTTTAAAGCTTTTCAGTTAACAGGTACACTGTTCTGATGTACATTTTTATAGTAACGATCTTTATCTGTAAGTTGGCTATTATTGGATAATTTATACATGGTAAAGCTGTCGGTATCAAATTGAGACTACAAATATACATGATGCTATGTAGAAGAGAATATACCAAACATTAATCCAGGTACATATCCATACCAGATTTAACCGATTTCGATAACCGGATTGGACTAATACTAGTACGTTTTCATGAATACTTGAGTACTTGACTTGAAACTCACTTGAAGCTCAGGTAGGGCGGTTGATTGAATTAATTCCAATTACTTAACTTAAATTTTTCTTGAATTTATTTTTCCAATTACTTAAGTTGAAATTTACGCGTTGAATGAGCATTTTTATGATATTTTGATTACTTCAAGCATACTTCAAGTAAACTTCAAGTATTCATGTAAACGTACTGATAGACTTCCTTCACAAAAGAATATATGACCAGCCAATCATCCTAGAAAAAATCGGTTTCATAAATTCTTCCTTACAACATTTTCAGATTTTATATAAAAATGCATTACTTGTCAAAATTTCACTCTAATTCTCCTATAAAATGACGAAAAAAAAAATGAAAAAGAGTTAAACTGTTACAAAACTTTGCATTCAAACAGGTGTTGAAAACCATTCCAGATAAATATCAAAAAAGAAGACGTAAAATGACCTATGACAAAACCATGTGTACGACTCGTTGACAAAACTCGTTCGTTCAAATTATGTTTTGTATCTAGAATCTATTTTTGGAAATTCTGAACTGTGGGAAAACAATTTCCCAAAAGGGCATATAGTGGTGATATTTAGTCAGGCAACAGTCAACATGTGTTCTCACGTTCTATAAAAAGAAACTAAAAGCCAAGTGTCTTCCCATGGTCTATTTTTAGGATCATGATATCGCTCGAGTTCCGATAAGATGTTTTTGGAGCTCTATATTAGTCAAAACCGAATATGATGCATTTCCATTTCCATGTCTACACAATCATCAGTCTGGAAGAATTTTTACTGGAGAACAGAGGCGTTTTGAAATGCACCAATATTCAAAGATAACCGACAGCGGAAGGATTCCTTTGATCAAAGCTTCGTCTAGAACCAAAGAACGAATCATGATGCTCTGTGAATTTCTGGCCAATGATGGTGATCAGGTAGGGATAGTACCAATTTGTTGCAATTACTTTTAATTTAATTGTTTTTAACTTTTTACAGATAAATCGTGCTACTATAAATGATGATACAGACAATCTTGAAAATGAAAATCAAACAACAGAGAAATTCCTGACAGGATACAAAGTATGTGCCTTGGAAACAAATAAATTTTTGCTCGCCAATGGTATATCTGTGGAAATCTTTGCAAATATCTCATCGAACAGTGACAGGAAAGTGAATGGATGCATAACTGAAGATTTGCTTACTGATAGAAATCGGATCTTCAATCCTTTTCCGAATGCCAATAAAGTTCAAGATAGCGGTTTAGAATATAGAAAATCAGGACATTGTAAGAAGGAAATTATGGAGAAAATTAGGAGAAGAATCTTTGAAAGGAGGCGCCAAAAGATAGCTACCTTGAGACAGCAGCGAGAAAATGTTTGGAGACCATGGCGTTGACTAGTTTTGTATAATTGTTCCGTTTGTGGATTTTCGAATTTAAGTTATTATTATTGTGATTATCGTGTAGTAGTAATTGTAGTAGCAGTAAATAAATTAAGCCAAGTGTGTTGTTATTTTTGGAGTCTTGCTTTCGAAGTACATGAATATTTGAAGATAAATTGTTGTATGGCAGAATAGAGTTGGTATTTACAAAAAGAAAACGAATTTACCTAATTTTACTGTTCCTAATTAGTTAACTTTGAGTGGTGTCCTGTCCGACTAACTTTCTCATTTCTGATATCTTACATAACTGAAATATAATCAACAATTTATGTTTTTTCTTGAAAATGCTATTTTTAAGGAACTTTTTCCTGAAGCTCCGTAATTAAATACCTCTTTTTAAAAGTTACACAAGTCATTAACGTAGTTAACTCGCCATTTTAAAAAGGAATTAGAGGAGAAATTTGGGTAAAGTTTTCAGCGCATGCAGGTGTCTGCGCGTAACATAGAGAACATGATGGAACCCTTCTTCTATAAACAGATAAGAAACTCGATTGGAAACCTAACCAACAGGTCAAGTCGAGTTAGGTCAAAATATTCCTCCACCTCTCATTTTAGCGTTTTATTTTAATTACCATAAATGAAAACGGAATTTTGTCTAATTTGTGACCATTTATGACTCGAGATGCAGACCATATTTTTTCAGGAGAAGTTATTCAAATTGTTTCTTGGAAAGTCTTCGATAAGGTTTGCTGGTAAGCAGACAATTTTTTTTCTTCGTTTAACAACAGCAAAAACTTTTATATTTGTTTGAACTTTTTTAATACAAACATGCAGATTTTGGAAAATGGAATGATCACTTTATAAAGTTACTGTTGTCTTTCTGCTCTTATTTAATTTTTGATTTTGATTTAGTATGTCATTGGATGAGTGAAAAAATTAGATCAACCGATCGAAACAACTTCAGCTTTTTTCGGCAGAACGTCTATGGTGGCTTTGAACCCATAATTTTTTGAGATAAGCAGAGGTTGTGGAGATTGATTGAGTGCATTTGCATATCAAATATATAATAATGTAAAATTGCACGCAATTCAACGAAATAATGATGACGATTTCATTATCGATATTTCTTCAGTAGATACCTGTTTTAAATTCCTACATACTATACTTTTTCGATACATAAATCTCAATTAACTCACGATAGTGTGTCTCTAATGGCTGCACTGGTTTACTGCAGAAAGGTGTGTTAGTCGAGGCAAAACTACACCTAGAGTCAAATACTATAATATTGCAATCGCTATTTAGTGCAGAAAATATTGCAAAACTACTTTAGTGAAAACTGAAAATAACTTCCGACCTCCGCAAAATTATTAGACTTTCTTATAAGTTTTAGAATTTTCCCAAAATCTTGGACAGTATAAATATTCTGAAGTTGAGATTTATATTTGAATTTTCCCTAGCCTCCACAACACTGATTAAAGATGGTCGGATTAACAGAGCTGGGCAATACTTAAAAAAAAAAACTTAAGTACTACTTAAAGTACATTTTCGTTACTTAAGACTTATTACTCAATACTTTTGAAATGCCCTACTTCGTACTTAAACATAAGTACTTGTTTCTATTTACTTGTACTTAGGACTTAGTTTTGTACTTAAGTATCAAGAATTTTACTTAAGTATTTCTGGGTCTATTAAATACCTGCAAATATCTAACTCTTTGTAGAAAAACAAACAATCTTTATCGCAACTTTTTTTTTCTTGTATTTTAAAGCATGCAAAGCACTGTCAAAGCATGTGCCGCACTCGCGCGTCACGAAAGAATCTTAGACAAACTAATAACATACAAACAATACTGGGCAAGTAGAACAAAAACCACAAATGTCTTGCTCGAATATAAAATCGATGATGCCTCGACTTGATGACATAACCAAGGGTAACCAAATAATGCCTCGCTCCAATAAAAAAATCAACGATGCCTCGAGCTGATGTAAGGAAGGCCTAAATTTTTTCTTAGAAATTTTCTGGACATTTTTTCTTTAGATATTTTATGCGTTATTGGAAACGACAATTGGTGTTTGGGCGGACCTCTAATAGTTTTTATGAGTGTAGCAATGATAGGTGAAAGTTTTACTCTACGTGCAGTCTCGAAAAATATAAAAAACTATAAATAGTAGCCACTGATTACTATACATATTATAGTTTTCAAAAGGTATTTATTTATTAATATCTATTAACTGAACTCTATAAACTTCATTATATTACTACTAACGTACAAAGATTCTACAAAAGTACTTTAAAAAGTAGTTCAAAAATTACTCAGACTACTAAGTCTGTTAGTTATAGTTACAAGTACTTTTTATGCATGTGGTACTTGTACTTACGCTGAAATATTCAGCCCTTCTATACTTCTACTTGTACTTAAGTACTTTTGTTTTGGTACTTGCCCAGCTCTGCTGATTAATAGCTTTCTGCGGTTTATACCTGGTGGTACGAGCTACGAACATGTACCGCTCACCGCTTGAGTATACTTAGTATAAATGAAGGTTCAATTTCAAGTCCATTATTGCAAAAAACTTGTTTACGCAGACGACACAACATACACAATGTATTTGAATATGCCAGTTGGCTTGGCGGAGGATGGTGGATGGATTCGTTGGATCCACTGACATGTATAACATAGACCGCTGACACTACTGAAATTGCTTACATTAACAGGACAAACTAATTAGGATATCTTAGAACAGGGGCATCACTTTTCGATAGTTTTCTCTTGTTGCTGCTTTATTCCGCTGAATTCCAAATAACAAGTTCTATAACTATGAAATCGACCATAGTCTAGTTTTAGGCAGTGAATTTTTCAAATGAATATATGTATTGAATAGAAAAATTGTTGGCCACACAGCATTTGTCATCTTTCTCTGTCTTAAATAATATAGACTGATGGCAGCCCGCAAAAAGTGAAGCCAGCATAGAATATCCTTTTTATGTTGCAAGCGATTAGTGCTACCACAAAGTAAGAAAACTATTTATAATATTTTATATTTATTAATACTTACAGAAGGGAAGGTATCAGATATAAAAGGAAATTATTTATTCCAATGATACGCTATTGGTTTGATAATTTATAGTAATATTTCAAGCTAATAACAGGAAAGTAGTGTTTATTAATTAAAAAAAAAATTAAGAAGATTAAATACATTACAACCATGGAAAAAATGTAAAAGAATAAATATTAAAAGTATGCCAGTTTCCACATCTCTACGCATTCAATTGTATGTGTACGTGAGATTGCTGATGTAGGTTCTTAAATCCTTATAGTTAATGAGTATATTGCTAATCTGCATGAAACCAGGGTTATTGATACCCCGGCTTGCCCTTGGTTTTCAGATGCTATTAGAATATTCATAACGGTACGAGATCAAGCCTATAAACTATGGAAGCGATATCGAATTGGAGAATATTGGAGCAGTTATCGCGAGCTAAGGAATAATGCTAATTATGTTATTCGTACAGCTAAAGAAAGATAATTTTTACGCAAACTAGACATAAACCAACCCGCTAAGATCTTGTGGAGGAATTTGAAATCTTCTGGTATTGTAAGTGGTACCATTCCTGGTGATCTTCCACATCCTGGCGAGTTTAATAATCAATTAGCATCAACGGCGGAGTCGGAAAATACTGGTTGATTTAATTTTACTGAGCTGCCAAATGAAAATAGCATTCCACCCTTTGCCTTTATTAGGGTGAATCGCCTTACTAAGCATAAAATCAAATGCAATAGGTTGCGATTGAATTGACCCTCGATTAGTCAGGATCTTTGTTAGATTTATAATTTCACCGCTAACGCATATTATTAACACTTGTCTTACAGCTACGTGGAAATACTCTAAAGTCGTTCCCATATCTAAAGTTGATGGTAGCAGTGAATACAGAGCATTAAGTATCATGCCGTTCTTCTCCAAGGTCACCGAAAAGAAAATGTCCACACAAATTACTGATCATATACGGAGTAACAACTTATTGAATTGCTGTCAGTCAGGATTTAGAGGTAACCAGAATTGCATTATTGGTCTGCTCAAAGTTTCAGAGGATATTTGACAGGCCATTGACATGGATTACATTACATTTGCGCTTTTTTTGAATTTTTCTAAAGCCTTGATACTATTAATCATGCTCGGTTATGTGTAAAGCTCGTGAAATACTTTAATTTTTCACCCCAGGCATCTAGGCTAATTGCCAGTTATCTGAGGAACAGATTCCAGCCTGTATATATTAATGGAAGTTACTCTAACTTTCTTCCTCTTCTGGCAGGCGTCCCGCAGGGTTAAGTTTTGAGCCCTCTATTATTTTCGTTGTACTACTGCAAACCTCATTTATATGGGGATGACGTATAGCTTACATATTCTAGGCCTATTGGTTTGTCCGAGGATGGAATCTGCTCTGTTAATGACGATCTTGGTGTACTTGCCAAATGGACTGCATCCAATGGACTCAAATTAAATGCAAGTAAATCTACGTGTTTAGTTCTAAGTTGACTAGGTACTGACTGTTCCGATTTTTCTCCAGTTCATATAAATGGTGGAGTTATTTTTCTTGTTACTTCAGCTAAGAATCTAGGTATTATATTGAATAATAGATTGACTTGGGGTGACCATATAAATTCTGTGATTAGGAAAATTTATTATGGGCTTCGATGCCTTCCGGCTTTTAGCGACGTAATTCCCTTATTAACTCTGTTAAAACTAGCACAAGCTTTACTTGCACCGATTTTATTATATGGTTGTGAAATTTATAATGGGCTTGATAGTATCTCGGAGAGGAAGGTTCTGGTCTCAATTCCAACATTAGGTATATTTTTAGACTTTGGCGCAATGATCACGTTTCACCCTTTGTTGACACTCTATTTGGCTGCTCTCTTCAGCGGTATCTCAAATTCAGGACAGTAGCATTACTATCTGAGATCATAAGATTTCAATGTCCGTACTATTTGTTTAACTTCTTTCACTTCAATAGAGCAAGTAGAGCACTAACTTTTATACCACCTATCAGCAGATTTCTGGTGAGCGATCGAAAATTTTTCGTCCAAGTGGTCAGTATTTGGAACTCCTTACCAATTGATATAAGAAACTTATTATGGTCGGGCAGCTTTGACAGCTTTAAACGTAGTGTTTTCAATTATCTTACTTATAGTGTTTAATTTTTAGTACCTACTACTGATCATTCTTTTATCTCGTTTTCTTTTATTTTATTCTTCTTCTTTTCATACTTTTGAGTACTGTATTTCCTTCTATTATTTTTAATTGATAAATACTTATATACTTTGTTTTCGTTAATCTGTACAATTTATTAGTTTAGTTTTACTTCTTTTCGTTTTACTTTAATGCTATAGTTTAAGTCTTAATAATAATATTCATGTTTAAAAAAAAACAATGGAAAAATAAAATACTTGTTTCCGTTCCACAAAAAAACTTTCTTTAATTTTATTGAATGTTTAAAGTTATGCGACGCGTTTCGTCCTATTTAGGCATCCTCAAGCGATGGCAAATATTGTGAGACTGTCTGAGTAACAAATTCAAAAAATCAACCAGTAATAATTAATACATACAGAAGAGGTGTTACCATGTCTCTTTTTAAACAGTATAAGTAAGAACCATAATTTTTATTACTTTGTAAAATTTGTTTTAATTAAAGGACTGTTATTACGAAAGTCTAACTGATCTAACTGATGAGCCTTTATCTTTTTTAATTTCTAGGATTTCATATTTGTCTAGAACTTTGCCTTCATATAAATTACGTAATAATTTTACGTTATCAATTGATGTAGTGTGACCTAGATCAATTAAATGCTTACATAAACCAGATGTTGTTCTACTGCTTCTGGCTGCAGAAACGTGTTCTAAAAATCTGGTTTTTAATGACCACATAGTTTTTCTTATATAAATCGCATCGCAATCGTTACACCTTATACTATATACCCCACTTCTTTCAATATCCTTAACTATACGCTTTATTTTATTATTTATTAATAATATACCCAGTGTTGTATTAGTGAAATAAGCTGGCTGAACATTGCGATATGAAAATGTTTTGTGCATTTTGTCTGAAACTCCACCAACATAAGGGATCTTTCTCCAAATTTTATTACTTCCGTTTCGGGTCATAGGGAATGCGAATCTAAGAACAGAAGATCTAGATTTTTGTTTAAATAACTCACCGATACAACTTTTTGAATAACCATTACCGGTTGCGATTTTAAAAATTATATTAAGTTCTTTCTTGAAATTGAACGTACTTAGAGGAATACTAATCAATCGATCAATCATAGAATGAAAAGCAGAACTCTTTATGTTATGAGGATGATTAGAAGAAGAAGGAATTACAGCATCCGTAAAAGTTGGTTTGCGATATATTTCATAGAAATTTATTTTTATTTTTTATTGAAATCGTGATATCTAGGAAGTTTTGTTTTGTACCTCCATATTCAAGTATAATTTTATGTTGTCATCTAATCTATTTAAAATACTATTTAAAAACCATTAAGTTGTCGCTCGGAGCCCGTCCACACACAGAACATATCATCAACATAACGATACCAGAATAAAATCTTATTAACCAAATCAGAGTTATTATTAAAAATTTTATGTTCTATGAAGTCCATGTAGAAGTCAGCCCAAAATAGGGACAGAGAAGCACCCATGGCTAAGCCTTTTGTTTGTATATGTATAGCACTTATCATTAAAGAAAAAGTAATTTGGATCAAAGCACATATTCAGACATTCTATAAGTTAAGAAACTTTTCCTTTATTTAACATTTTTTCACGAATTCGACTATACAAAATTGATTTTTACTTATTAACTGGGATCAAATTAGACCAGTTTAGCACTAGGTGGCAACGCAATGCAATTAATTTTCTTACTAGGTCAATTGTATTTTTTATTGAGTATTTACTATTAAATTCTATTAGTTGTGGTAGTATCTCATTTAATTTTTCCCCAGTTTTTATGTTGGTGCATTGAAAGCAGAAGAAACTGGTCATACTGGAGCGCAACTTTTATGTAACTTCAGTAAGCCGTATAATATCGGGATTGTTGTATTACTAACCTTGAGTTGATATCTATCTGTTTCATTTAAAATTAATTCACTTTTATTAATTTCTGAAGTTGCATGTCTATTATATTTTTTTGTTGGATCTTCTTTAATTTCAATCAGGCTCATTTTTGATAAATTATCTTCCATTTTTTCTACTTTGCCTTCTAAATCATCATCTGGAAGAGCCGCATCTACATGAATAGCTAGGTCTACCAAATTTTTATTATTAACGCCTAAATGTGGGGCATATCCTAGACCTTTGTCAAGTTATTTATTTTCTGGTAATGAAAATTGTATTGAAGAACAATTAATTACCCTTGGATGAAATTCAGTGTCGTTTGGATTTCGTGAAGTAAAGTTGGTCAGCTCGGATTGTGTCCATCTAGTTAGTTTATTGTACTGACGTTCAAACTGGATTCCAGATAATATATCGGCTCTATCATGACCTCCTCTCCATAGGGCGAAACACGTCACATAAATTTTTTTGGAACGGAAACAAGTGTTTTATTTTGCCATTGTTTTTTTTAAACATGAATACTATTAAAAAGTTCCATCACGTGCCAACAAAAACTTCAATTATTTTGATAAAAAACTTAATAATAAATGTTTTTCTGATTAGTAACTTAGAGCGTCTACCCTTGATTGATTGATTGAACCAGAGGTTTGGGACCCCGCGGGATCCTCCGAACGTAGGCCAAGTCAAGGCCCATTTTTCACCCTGCAGACCCATGAGCAAACGCTCATAGGTCCCAATCGGACGCTCCTATAAATTTCAATATTAGCCCCCAGCCCTCCTTGCCGCGGCGTCGTGTAACTCGTCTAGGAGGTGTGAGCCAAGGTATCTTAAACGTATTCCTGAGAGTGTCGGACAGTGACAAAGAGAAAGGATCTTAAAAGATATATCCTTAATGTGCATTGTTTTGAACAAATAAATAATAATATTGAACCGAATTTCCATTGAAATATATTTTATATCGTAAGTATGTTGGACTGATTCATATTAGCCGGAGCATAATTCAGGTATTTGGATTAGTGCATAGATACTTGACCGGTATGATATATAATTCGCTTTTTTAGCTGGAATGCGAGTTTGGTGGCTTTCTTCCGGCTGTAGCTTTTGTTTTTTGTACTTCAATGCATTTTGCATATTTATTGAAATTATTCTCAATAAATTTCAGTCTAATAGACGCAAAATCTTTCTCTTATAGTGACCAAACAACCGCTGAGATATTCTGATATCAGGGTATTAACTACTTTGTTCTCTTACTTAGAAAATTATCATGTATTCGTCGTCGAAAATTTTAGAAACCTATTCCAGAGCTCATTCATTCATTTATTTTTTATAATGCCCAAACTGCCGCTCCTCAAGAAAAATTGAGAATTTTATAGTACCTCTAGTCACCTTAATTTTTATGACTACATGAGTAAATAATCAATAAATATTGACAATATTATCACACACAAGAATGCTTTTCGCTTATTCGGAAAATTTAATAAGTGGTATTAATAACTTCAAAACAGTATGTCCACCACATAAATTATTGGAGTTCTTAATTTGATTAAAAAAAGTATACCCACTACAGAAAATTTTCGAAATATTTATTTCTCAAGTTTGAAAGCAATTATGTATGTTAAATAAAACTTCGTGAAGAATCTTCTAAACTTTCAAGAATTTTGTAAACCACAAATTTATCAATTCTTGAGATTCTTACTTTTCTTATAAAATATAAATTATATTACGGAATTGTAGTTGTAATTACATAAGAAGCGTAGTTTTAAATTTGAAACGGGATAAACGTAAGCACTTAAAATATTTTCTGAATATTTAGCAACAAATTAATTAAGAACTGCGTACAGAATTAATTTGATGAATAAAATTACTCTTCATTTTAGCTACTAATGATAACCATATTTATGTAATATCCAGCAATATGACAGGAAATTCGACTTGATTTAACTTAATTTGGAATGTTTTGCCCCTCTGAAGTGGACATATGCTGGGTTCAATTTCAGTTTTATGGGAGAGGCTTGAAGCTAGCAGTCTATAGTATTGAAGTCTGTACTCTTGGATATTGAGGGGCATTTTCACAAACTCACTTCCGATTCATTAACCGAGTGACTTTACTGATATCGAGCTATGCACCAAAAATGCTGTGGATAGGCCACAGATGTCTAAAATGAAAACTGTTAATCATGGTAATAGATACTTACGCGATGTGTCAGTGTGATGGTGGAAAAGGGTTACATGTCATATCGCATACTTTCTCTTATATTCTGGAGCAAGTTAACTGATTCCCAAACACTTCGAACTCGAGGATTTTCATGTCAAGCATTTGTGGATATTATCCCTATGCCCACCATCATGTGCAGTATGGTGGTTCCTCTAAATATGATGGATGGCGGTGGCTGTACGCTGGAACGGAAGAATTATATTAAAACTTATAACAAAATTTATGAAAATTTTTCAGAAGTGACTCACAAAAATTCTTCCAGTTTTCGTTGGATATAGTACATCAGCTCGGATTGAAATTGTTTCATTAACAAAACAGTTTTACTTAACCTTGGGCGAAGAAATTTTCACTTAAAACCTTTGCCTACGTGCTTATATTATAGAGATGTGTCGTTCCGGAACGAACGGGTTCATTCTGTACGGGTATATACATCGAATGAGCGGAACGTTCACTCGTTCCTATGTTTAAACCAATTTATGAAAACAAACCTTACTGATCTGAGCATATAAAGGCCTAAGACAAGACCCTCGAGCATACTTCCCAAGCCATGAAACAGATATCCATATCTGTGCGTTTCAAGTCCACCCTCCCTGGTAGCCATCGGTCATCAGTTTACAAAATTTTAGTACCGGTGCGGGCAGGGGCTTTTATGTTCACTAACATAACTTTTTAGTCAAGTGATTTATACTGAGCGCATCGATGAGCTTCTTCACCAACTCATCTATCTGCTCATCAATAAATTGGTATGGATACTGATCTGTATGTCTAGTGCATCTAATGTACGATTGAAAGGGAGACAATTGGTGTTGAGCGATCATACAATTGGCAAGTATATAAATGAGTTTAGTCCCGGTGCTAGAAAAAAAATCAGCATTACATTCATCCAGCCAATCATCATTAGCTCATGATGATTGTACTACCAGGGTGTTTTCTAAAATGTTCTATATATTGATACTTATGGAAAATGCCAAACATTGATATTATATATAATTATAGAGCCTAAACTACTATCCATACAGAAAAATAGTCTTGATTAATGTACAGCTCGGTTCCTTACTTTCTCAAGAGCTACACTTACTATATACCTTCCTTAACAAAATAATAAAATAGTTTTTGATTAGAACGTAACCATACCATTTTACTCTTAATAACTCCTCCCTGAGTCCGGAGTCCGAATCTTTAGGCATAGCTAAATTCGATATCATCAGCCCACGGCGTGCCCCATTGTAACCCAATCATCATGAGCGCACCGATGAACTCATGATTATTGGTTGGATGATTGTAATGCTGAATTTTGTTCTAGTACCGGGACTAAACTCACTTATATACTTCGCATTCATATGATGAACAATTCTTGATTCTCATTGGTGAGAAAATAAAATACCTCACCGGTGAGCGTAGTCATGATTATCAGGGGTGATATAGTTTTTAAATTCAGAAAATAACAGATTTGGGATTATCACTCATGTCATATGCCATATGCCTGCACGAAATTACAACTATACTGTTGTATTTTCGTGCAAGGATACGATATGCAATCGCAAACATAAAGAAATAATATTATTGCAATGCGGCCATTGAGAATATCATCAACAAATTGGTTGTTTTTTTCTAAATAGGAATATACTATCCATAAAAAGATGCAAAATTACTTACCAATGATTAAAAAATACTTAAACTTAACTGGAACTGGACGACTTCAATTACACTTCACTTTAAATTATATTTCACATTCGCTTCTCACAAAGGGATCCAGAAGAAAGATAAAATTCAAATTCTGCATTTCGAAGGCGCATTGCAAAAGACAAAGGAAATTTTTAGCGCAACACCATTTATCCCCATTCACGGGTAAAGTAGGTGCACTATTCCTACATATCAGTATCTGTACCAATTTATTGATGAGCTTATAGATGAGTTGCCGAACAACCTCATCGAGTTGTTGTTAGTTGTCGTACGACCACATAATGTACATATCGTCGTACTAGAGTAAAAAGTTGTGTTAGTGAACATAACCCCCCCCCCCCCCGCACTGGTACTAAAATTTTGTAAACTAATGAGCGTTGTCTACCAGGGCCATGATGGCAACAGCAACATATACAGTGATTACGCAACCGAGAGTTTTTGTTTGAAGCATCATAGTCATTTGGTTAAGATAAATTTTTTTAAATAATTTTCTTAGGAAAGATATAAAAACTTTATTTCGGCTCGGAATATAAGAAAGCAAGCCGAAGATTATCAGAACGCCATTTTTCTGTATGCATAGTAGTTTAGGGCGGAGGAGCTATTCAAATCAATCTTTTGTCAGTTATACATATGAACACTGCAAATATTTTTGAATGTTAGGACTCCGTTGGGGCTCTCATGCGGTAGTGAGGGAGTCTTTTCATGGCTTGTAAAGTATTCTCGCGGCTTTTGCCTAAGCACAATTGTAACGGCGATGGCAAATAGCAGACTACTGCAGTAATAGGAACACTTATCTCCAGGAACGTTTTATAGAGCATGCAAAAACTGCCGTCACCCGTCGGCCTCTTTCGCCGGCGTAATTGAGTTTGTTGAATTACGATCGCGGCCGACGGGCGACAGCAACTACAGATTCCTACGCAATATAAAAACCTATAAAATCATTATAAAGTAGAAAACTAAAAAGTAACAATAGCTCGAAAAAGTTATCGCATATTAGTTTTGTTGTTAATATTTCCAGCACACGAAGTCTTTGCTTGCTCCTCGTAAGATAACGAAAACATTGGATTGCATTTGGGGTAGTACCACCAACCAACTAGTGCAAGAATCCCAACCAATGTTTTTAAATGGTCATCTTCAACATCGCTTTGGTATTCAATTAAAATATTGCTTCTTCTTCTTCTGAATTTCCTTTTTTTAGGCATTGTTCCTTTTTCATTAGTCTTGTCTTTACGGCATCGAATTGATCCCGGCGACTCACATGAAGGACTAAGTTATGGAGAAATAGTTTCAACTTTTTTAATTAGAATCAATAGCTAATCAGTAGTCTTACCAGTTGCAACTTTCTGCAGTCATTCAAATCATATGTCCCTCCCGTCAGATCGTTGAATGTAAGATCTAGGTCTGGTAACGCTTCTGTCGAAGCTTCTGCTCCTGCTTCCTTGATGATGCCCAAAACTTGATTTTCGTGAATATTTCTCATTCAGAACTTATAATCCATTAGCTCAATAATCTTAATAGCAGTGTGGAACTTTTGTAGTGGAACTGATTCTTGCATTTTAGTTGGTATATCAGCATTTCGACTAGTTGTAAAATTTTCAACAACATTTATCACGCATTCACTGAACACAACAATTTTCGGGACATGAAGGTAAAGCCCACATTTTGTTTTGTGTTGTAAGTTGGCCAACATTCTTGACTGCCATCCTCAAATGATTTTTTCTAACTGACATCAGCTGATTGCATCAAATGAGTGGTGTTTGGTGGCAATTCATATAAAATTATACTTTTTTCGTTGTAATTTTCACTCTCTAGGGTGCGTGCGGTCTGGTATTTTCTTACTCCTCGAAACACCCATTAACTCTACCATTAACTACATATTCGAAAAAAATATCGCTAGTCATCCATCCTTTTTCAGTTCCTTAAAACAATTTCGCTGGGATGCTATTTATAATGTTCTTTAGTGAGGCAAATACGAAAAGGCTACCATTGCGGAACATTTTTCTGTCTGCAGAAAATAAAATTCTTTTTCTTCTTCGGTCTAAATTTGATAAACGATTTTGAATCCATAGCATGTAATTACTATACTGGTTTTCGGACAAAGAAAAAGCTCATTCTAACCCCATTTAGTATTCGGGCAGGATGGTTTATTATGTCGTCCTATCCGATAATTTTTAAATATTGGACCAGTTCCTATTGTATTGCAGCCAACGATGTGTTTCGTTTAAAGAAGGAATTGAGCCGTGTTCTTTTTTGTCTTCCTGTTCTTAATATATTGGACAGTGTTGACCAAGTTATCTTGTTTAAGTGAAATTCCAGACTTGCCAACAACACTTCATAATGCTATATTGCTAAATTCTCTCTGACATCTGTGTAGTACAGTTTAAGTCATCTCTGCATCATTGGTGGATCGTTTTGTATGTTTTTTTCGGATTGTATGAATAAGTCCTGTCATCCATTATTTTGAAAATTATTATAATTATTTACTACCCAGGTATCTTTTATTTTTAATTATTAAATATTTTTGTCCGGACACTGAAACTGCCATTTTCGAAGTCGGACAGCAGAAATGGGATTTGTTAAAATGCGTCCGAATACTTAAAGTATAATAAAAAAAACATGTTCAACTTTTTCTGTCCTATAAAAAATATGTTTTATAATTGTATTAGAGAGTAAGCAGGAAACGATCTCTTTCGAAGCATACTTTCAATGTCCTGGCAGCCTGTCCGGAAACTAAACAAAACTGTTGTTTTCTCTTTCAGTTACCGGATATCCAAAAATTTTATGAATTTAGTAAAAAATATATCATATTTTTAATTAAATACTGATAAAATACAATATTCAATCAATTCAAAGACAGTTAAACTAGATAAAGCAATACTTAATAATTTTATCACATTTTCTCTGATGCCCAATGCACTAATTGCACTTTACATGAAATACGTGTTGAACTTACTGACGTGAAGCACGTACACACACTAAAGACGACACGTGTGTTACCCAAATTTTGGATGTGCATCTAAAAAGATCAAATAAACAAAATTCTAATGGAGTTCTAAGGATAAAGCGTGTACTTTTCTTATTTTTATTAAATAGAATAAAAAGTGTCCGAATACTGGAGCTGTCCGGATACTAGTGCAGTTACCCTCCATAATGATAACAGAAATCAGTAATTTTATATGCTTACCTATGTTTTTAATTGGAATTTATATTGTTAGTTCTTAATTCTATAAAAAAGAACTAGCTGTACTCACAAAATTTTTCTTTGAATTTAATTAGGAAAGGAACGATGGATCGGGTCTGCAGAATTAGATCCTAATAAGATGATCCGGATTGGGTTCCGAAAAATCCTCGGAACGACACATCTCTAGCTTACAACGCCCAGCTCTCGCAATAATAAATTGCTACTGGTATGGCATTCAAAACGTTACGGTATCCCTAATTGACTCTTAAAATGTAAGCAAATGACTATAATTTTTAAAGGAAATAAACAAGTTGACATTGTGCCGAGAATCAATCGATACAGGAATGATCGATATATCCAAAATTGGTGCACTTTTTCGACTGGCAATGTCATGGGATCGAATTTTTCAAAGATACTCCTGAATATGCGATAACGGTTAATGGGTAGTGTTATTATGCTATGATCCGTATAGAACGTTTTGAAATTAGTTGGCCATTACCTTCCACAAGATGACACACTTTCCAAAACAGTCGTATATCGATTTCTTATGTACGTTATTTCCTGGTTGCGAGATACATTACTATAGATCAGGTGTAGCCAACACGTCGACCGCGGTCGACCGCAAAGGTTTTGAAAGTAGCCGCCCGCGAAGCTAAAGTTGAACAACTTGCTTTCACTTAAATTAATAATTTAAAATCTTGATTCTCTGATATTTTCGGGAAAAATGAGAATTGTACTTGTGAAAAACTTAACATCTCCGTTCAGCACGTTGGCTAAAGTGAGAGTTATCTTTTTCGAGGTAATGTGACCCGATTTATATTATTATGAATAGTTTGAAAGGATTTTGAAGGTAGTCAAGAAGATTTTATCAGTCATGTGATCATTCATTCTCCCGATATTTGTTCCCCCATTCATGGTTAAGACGAAAGTATACAATATTATGTTACGCGTTACCTATTGCGCGCAATCGGTACCCCAGCAAGAGTTGAAGAAGGGTTGTGGCCTGAAACACCTGCGGGCGCCACGTGGTTTTGGAATCCACGAACTCGGAGGGTAGGATTGAGGAACAAATTCACAAAAAAAAGAATTAAAAATTCGAAAAACCAAGATCAGTTAATATCCTTAGTTTATTCAATATAAATTGACTTATGCTTCTGCACAAAATTTGGCCAGGCAGCGAAGCATACAAGTGACTAACCTTGTAATTTAGCACTCTCAAAAATTGATAAAAATTCACAAATACCAAAGAAAGATTAAGTAACCTATCCTTGTAGCAGAATCCTACTATAACAAAAAAAAATATCAGAGAAAACGGAGTACTTATCTTAATTCCTGAGGAGGGTTTCGTACACGTGTCCTATTTGCTCCTCCTTAGTCCAGCTCCACCGTGAAATTTATTTTTTTGTGTATTTCCTCTTCAATTTACTTTAAACTCCAAATAGTATTTGATTTGTTCCTTCCTTTTATCTTCATTAGCCCTTTTCCTTAATTTTGTATTTTCCTTTTATTCTTTAAAAAAAACTTCCAACTGTGTTCTACGACACTCACTTCACTTGCTTCGCGACTTTGACTGCCCTTGAGCTGTCCGTTTCACATACCCCAGGCTTCCCCTCTCGAATCGCCCATTATTGCGGCTTCCGATTTATGTTCCTCGTATTTCACACTGGAATTTTTCCCAGTTGGTACGTATGGCGGTAACTGATTTGAATTTCAAAATTTGTTCTGTCTTCTTGATGTTATACGGAAATTATATTTTGATTTACGTGAAGTTTTCGAATTTGTATTTCAACATCTTCTTGTGACGGTCGAGTATTCATGTAGTTTCAAATTCTGTCATGCTTTGGGCTGTGAATAGGGCCGCCATTTGTAAACTCATTAAACTAGGACAACAAGTTTGAAAGCCCCGGACATTTTAGCTTGAAACCCGGACATTGTTGCCAAATAATTTTCTGTTTTAGTTACGAATGAAATAGGTTGAAATTGTTATGCATAGTGCTATTATTTATTCATTTATTATAAAATTAGTCAGTTTACAAAAAACCGTAAAATAAAACGATGTGAATGAACTAAATTAAATCTCTCTTACATTTAGGAACATAAATAAATCATCTAAATTTTAGAAATACAGTTTTACATTTACATTTAGTGTGCCATACTGCTTTCAAAATAGCTTCATTTCTCGGGAAAAGTGTAGCTACACGGCGAGAGACTTTAACTTCAAGAGACCACTTTCTCGATCTCTGGACACCCAGAGACCCATGTATACACTTTGGAGATGCAAAAAAATCTCTAAAGATACGAAATTACTAGAATTTCTTTTGTTCTCCGGCTTCGGTCTCCCGTCGTGTGTTTCAAATCAATCAGGTTGCCATTCTCGGTCTCTAATCTTCGAAGTATGCTCATTTTACGTCTCTAGATTTCCGGAGACTATTGTGTTTTCTGCTGTTAAGTTAACTGTGGAGTGAGTTTGGCAAGGTTTTTTGTTAATTTTTATTTAATTTATCATAGGGTAATTCCATCGAAAATCGAACAAAATTTACACTTTCCCAACGTTCTTCTTTTGCTGAAAGTTAAGTTTTTTTGTCATGCGATGAATACTGCCTGAATTATACTAATTTTAAACTAACTTAGAAACCATTAAAATTTTCAATTTTTGGTATGTGTAGTTACTACACATACCTGAAAGTTATATTAAAGAAATGATAATTTTGAATCCAAATACCTATCACAGAAGCACGGTCTTTAAATTATTTCAGAGAAAGTTATATAAGGAATGCCTTTTATAAGAAAAACAAGTAAAAAAGCTAGAATTCTTATGATGCTGTAGATGAATACCCGTACGTAATTTCATATGGTCACCTATTTGCACAAGTTTGATTTTTGAAGTTTTTTTTTCGCATATTTCTAGAACGGTTCGTTG
Organism: Dioctria linearis; assembly: GCA_963930735.1. Lineage (NCBI taxonomy): Eukaryota > Metazoa > Arthropoda > Insecta > Diptera > Asilidae > Dioctria > Dioctria linearis. Next base: position 42,426,913 of record OZ005742.1, on the reverse strand, counting down.
GAAAGTATAAATGATGACGACCAATTTCATAGGATTTCATATTCTGAAGAACTTTTCAGTGCAATTAAAACGTCTAGTACTAATCGTTTTCACAGCATATGTACAAATCTTAAATTTTTATAATGCAACACCAAGAATCCGTTGCCCAATTTAGTCCATTTTTGAAATTATATTTACTATTTTCATGAAAAACTGTGTAAAAAATTTCAGTTCTCTACGTTGACGCGCTCTCAGGCAGTGTGCAAATACACAGTAAAAAACGAAATTTGTGTATGGCAACCCTAGGAGAGTGTTACCCGATTTGTCCCATTTTCGAACTTAAATTTGCTTTTTTTCTAAAGCCCGTGTGCAATTTTTTAGCTCCTTAAATATACGCGTTCCCAAGCTATCGCACGGACGGACTCGCGCACGGCCGGACAGACGAGCAGACGGAAGTCGCAAGTTGGGATAGTAATAGCTTTAAAGACGAGAAATTTTTTCGTTGTGTTGTCCTCTATCCCGAAAAATTTTTGCATAAATTTTTTTAAAGCTTTTTCACTGGTGAGAGTCGAGTCGGTCTGACGTCGGCATTATCAACTACACCGCACATACACACAAAATTCAATTTTTATTTAATTGGTTTCCAAAATTTTAAAACCTGGACAGTATAGAAAACCCCACCCGGAATCTCCTCGGACGAATGTGATATAGATCTCTAATTTCTTCATTCAGTTTTATGCTATGGGTTCCGTTTGTGAGAGGAGGTAAGATATTGTATCTAATTCCAATCTTACATTTCATTTGATTCGCGATAAGTCCTGTGCTTTCTTTCTGATTTTTGTTTCTTTTTTTCTCTTTAGAATTCTGGTTGCACATTGCACAGTTCACTGCTCGCCGTACATTCCTCTTTGCAGGTTCATCTGAAAAATTCAAGTTCCTTTGCAGAATTATTCGAATATGATGCTGATGGACATGGCGACACTCATGCAGAGGACAAAACACATACAGAGAGGACGATACACATAAAGATAAGTGACCCTTGTTATTATAATTATGTCCACGTTAATTATAGGTATATTTTTATTTGTTTTTTATGACACCATTCTTCAGCTGGGAATGGATTTGCTATGTAGGTAACACTTATTTGTTTCTTTCTAAAAACCACAAAAAACAATCCAATTTTGTTCGTCTGTGTCTTAACTTGACATTAAATTGTTGGTTTTTCAATCCACTTGTTATTCCATGTTTGTGCACTTGTATTTACTTTCAATTTTAGTTTTTTTATTTTTTTATTTATTCATATAGCGAACTGAAGCAGGTTTGTTGATTATTAATTATTGTTTTAAATGCTATTAATATTTAACCCTATTATCTTAGAATGAATAAACCAAGTACAGGCCGGAAAAAAATAAAAACTTATCATTATGACAGTGAATGGGAAAAGATTACATATTTCTTTACTATGATGAAACATATGTAAATGTGTGTATTTTATTTGCAATACAACAGTAGTTTTGCTTAACAAAGCAAACATTGAAAGACATTTTCTAACAGTTCATAAAAACTATGAAGAAGATTATCCATGTGGTACTGGGTTAAGAAAGGCCAAAATGCAACAACTGAAGGCACAATTAACTACGTACGTAACAAAATAGTCTTTTCAAATACAATTCGAAGACTACTGGGTTTGCCTCATTAAAAGTTGCTGACAATTTAGTTAAACATAATAAACTGTTTCAAGGTGGGGAAGTATGGAAGGAGGCTTTTATTAAAGCTGGTGAAGTGTTATTTCAAAATTTTTAAAAATAAACCGGAAATATTGGCATAAATCATAAATATGAATGAATTGAATGAATTAACCAAAATCCTCAAGATATTTTACCTGTATTATGTGTTTTTATTCGAATGGTTTTCGATGATATGTCGGTCACAGAAGAATTATTAACTATTATTCCAAGAGGTCAGCATATCTTCGATTTATTTAAAAATTATGTTCCGCATACAAATCTTCCAATTTGCAATTTGGTATCAATAACTGGTGGGGCTCCGGCAATGACCATCAATAAAAGTGGCTTCGTTACCCTGAGTGAGGGTGAAGATGACATTCCAAGTTTTATGGATTTTCATTGCATTATACATACTCAAGTGCTATATTCAAAAGTATTGAAATTCGTACATGTTATGGATGTTGCATTCAAAATAGTAAATTCCATAAGATCTAAAAGTTTGTCAAGTTGTCAGTTTCGCGCTTTTCTGAAAGAATGCGGCAACGAACGCAGTGAACTGTTCCTACATACTGACGTAAGATGGTTAAGTAGAGAACTTCTGGCACAAATTTGCTCATATTAACAAACTAAAAGTGATTCATATACTCAATTAAATGATCAAGAATGGCTTCTTGATCTTGCTTTTTTCTGCGATGTTACTGAAACATTACACCAATCAAATCTACAACTACCAGGGTAAAGTTAAAACAATCATAGATATGATAAGCATTTTGAAGTTATTTAAACTGAAACTAAATATGCTTGTAACGCAATTAAAATCTCATGATTTAAAGCATTATCAAAATCTGGCTGATTAGTCTAAAAATAAAAAGATCTCAAATATGCCGATATTATTGCACTCCATCTAAAAGAATTTGAAAGAAGATTTCTAAAATTAAGAAGCAGAGTCGTAACAAGAGTGACGCAAGTGAAGCAATTATTGCCTCAGAGGCGATGAAGCTTAAAATAAATATAAATTATTTTTGAGTTATGACTATTTATTCAAATAAATTTGTTGTTCTCCAATTGAATTTAACCGCTTGACAAGGCTTAGATTGGTTCATGATTCCAGACATAAGAGACATTTTTGAAGGTCCTATAAAATTTGCTGAAGCCACACGAACTTTTTGAATCACAAGATGATGACCCCAAGAAGTCAACAAAACAAAAGCTTCGTACACCCATTTTTGAATCGATTGATGCTCTTTTATTTTAGCTGACTTGGAGGTACGAAATATTTGGAACAAGTTTTGGATGACTTTGGATTCCTTTCCGGAGATTTTGTTAGCAAAACGAACACCCAGAGTCTGAGAAAATCCGTTTTTGGATTTGCATCAATCAATATATCGCGCTCCAACTTTCTCTGACATTGAAAATGACGGTAGAAAATAATATAAAAATTAACTCCGATCTACAACGGGTCAAGAAATATTGTCGAATGTGGCTATTTTGCCCATCAAAATAGAAATGACAAGCATTTTGAATTTTTATTGTTACTGTCATTGTTGCTTAACTGTCCAAGTCCAATTAGGTTATGTTGATAATTTTATAAATCAGGGGCGTAAATTAATACCTACGTTTGCGTCAGGCGCCAATATGAAATCAGAAGTATTTTGATTTCTGCCAGTCAAAAATTGGCTTTTGTGCCCGGTACTGACACTATTAGGTACCGTATTTAATTAGTAACGCTGGAAATTTTTCATTAGTATGGGCTGACTCCAATAATTTTGCTCATTGGCCATGTATATACTCTACTTCAAATTTACATGAGATAAAATTACTTGATTTTTTTTTAAGTACAAAATAAAACCAACACTTAAAAACAGTTATTTTATATTTGCTTTTCAATTTTCCATTTGTACAGGTATAGCAACACTTTGAAAGTCTCACTGAACCCTTTTGATAAATAAAAAAACACATTTTTTAATCCGTTTTTCGAAATAAAAATGACATGATCCTAAAAATTTGGAATTATTTTAATAACAAAGTGAATGCTTTTAATGTCACAAGAATGCAAAATTTGCCATATATAATGCACCGGCCCAACGTCCACCGGCCCATCGGGCTAACGCCCGATCGCCCGTCCTCCCAGTCCGGATCTGGTCGCATGGTTATTATATGAGCTTTGAAGAAATATAAATATTGAATAGTATTCTTGTTGTTACTGTACTGCCAGATAGGAAAATTTCGCATTGCATTCGCCATGTTTCGTATTCATGGACATAGTTTTCGGTTATTATTGACATCAACAATCTTCAAATTCAAGCATTTCCGAACAATTCACGAATTCGTCAAAATTGGGCCTATACAATACACAAATATACATACATAACATATTACGTCATCTTCTACCGTTAAATATATTTACGTCCTTTCTCTGTTCTCGAAACATATGCCATCTATAAACCCACTTTCATTACGATTTTGTAACAAAAATCGAAGAACTAACGTTCATATGTAACTTTTCCACATTTTATGTAGAAATATTAATAAATTGCGCACCTCTCTGGTGTATGCATAAATTTATACCTACAGAACTGTAATCACTTGCCACCGCTTAATTAATATCCGAGAGTACCTTCCACGCCAATCTACAGTGTGAAATTTTCCCATGGTGACAGCGGCATTTAAATTTTCACACCAATCAAGTGACCACGACTTTTCAGTGGAGCAGAATTATGGCGCACAAAGCAAAGGTGGCGTAAAGTAACCAACGTAAATCCGTCGAAGCAATTAACACGCGACCATTGTGTCCGCCTTTGTTTTCTGCCATTGACTTCTGCATAATCGCCCAAAGATATGGACAGAACTCAGACCGTACACACGGTGTGGAGAGACGACGTAAATGTTGCCCCATTTCTTGCAACAACTCTACATAAATTATTATGCTACGATGATGCCTATGCGGACGCACGGTGCCAGTGGCTCCATCGTTGTCCGCCGGCTAGCTCCCCATGTCCCAAGTCCCACTATCCCCCCCGAGCCTCCACAGATGGAGGCCTTCGTGTCTCTGAATCTGAGTAATGTCTGCCTATATTGCCTCGACTCGTTCCCGGTGAAGTGCTCGAGTGATTCAAATGTTTTGGGATCGCGTCAAGCAAGTGGTTCCCACGGTTACTAAGTGCACGCGCGATTGCTAACTTCTTGTTTTCCCCGCGCTCGTGCGCAACTCATTTCTTTTTTGTTTTCTGTTTTCTGTCATTTTTTTTTCTGCAGTTGCTTCATTGCGCCGATCTTCTTTGGGGTCGTTTTTTTATTTATTTTTTATTCTACGATCGTGTTTCCCACTTAACACGGTTAGGCGCATGCACACTATAAGCCCGCGTGCAAACCGGTGAGCATTATCTTGAGTAGATTTTATGATCGCACGTCTTGCTAATTTTCAGTTTCGAATTAAAACTGTTCGAAAAGGAGATTTAGTTTTATAACAGAAACTATGTAAGTAGGTAGGTAGCCTAAATTGAGAGATCGGCAAGAGATCAGAGTTGTTACGTGTGTAGATATATTTCGCTGTCCATACTGCACTAAAATTAATTATTCAATAGACTGGTTTTGCAATGGGACATTTTTCTAGTAACTAGGTACATGTGTACCTATAGGCATTTGAGAATTTCAGATGCTGGATATGTAGCTGGTATCTAGTTTGTTTCAAAAAAATATTGATTAGGGTTTACATACTTTTGGAGTAGGTATATCATTGCATGATGAAATTATTTCCTGCCTGCTGCTTATAAAGTTAACAAAATTATTCGAAAGCAGGATTTAATGGAATTTCCTTTGTTTATATGTAGTGCACCCAAAAACTTTTGTGGTTCCAGAACCTAATTTAGCAAATAAAACAATAAATTTTACATTTTTGATTCTCAGCTAACAAGAATTCATCGTAGTTCGAACGATTTTAATATATTTTTTTGTGAGGTTGTATTAGTGATAGATATAGTTATTGATTTGACAATAATAATTTCCTTGTTTTAATAACAAAAACTGAAATCTTGTTAGGATAATGTGCGCTCCTGATTTTAAATATACTCCAAAAAAATTTGTAATGATTCTTTGCTCCAATCAAATCAACTAGGTATGTTGCCCATTGATGACACTAAAAATAAGGAAATAAACATATCACACTGAAAAAAAAAAATTAATAGTTAAAATGACAAATCACGATTAGTTTATTGTACATTAGTAATTTTTGTAAAATGATTTGGAAAAAAATTAAGTGATTAATAAAATTGTAAGTGCAAATTAGTTGCAATTTCTAATTGGAATTAGTTGATTTTCCCTTAGTTGTTTTGGAAAATACTTTAGTTGTAGCTTCGAATTCAATTAGTTCAGTTAGCAAATATTGTGGCGACAATTAACTAATCATATTTCAGAAGACATATTAGTAAAATCAACATATAAAATTATAAATTTTTTTCGCAGTAATAACGAAACTGTTTGTTTATTTTTAAGAATATGATTTGTAATATTAGCAAATTTATGTAATTAATAAATTCAACAAATAAATTTATAGATTTTTTAATATGATGTAACCTCACGATTTTCAAAATTAACGAATTATATTAGTAGATATGAATAATATAATTTTCATATAACTTTAAATTTTAAATCACTGCATCATTAATATGTATTTATTTTTATACTCTAGCTAGATGAAATCTCATATGACGGAGTTTATCATTTCGCTGGTAACGCATATTACTGATAAAGGTAAAATGGATTGGACACCCACGCATAATTGTCCATTTGTCCGTCTATCCGTTCTTCTATGGCGTTTTCGAAAAAAAATAAATAAATATAATCTCATAAATGGAAGAAATCTTGAAACCCGTGGTGTTTTCATACAAAATTAACAATATTTTAAGTGTTCTCGGAAAACGTTTAGGGCCAATTTGTTATTGTACTGTGAAATTACCTGCAAAATGCATCATAACCAATTTTACTGTTGCTTCATCGTTCTAGAAACTTATGCGCAAAACCATTAAATTAAACCAATACATTTGTTGAATCGAAAAATCTGAACCTTTGCTTTGAGATATCTTTTCTCAATTTGCATTTGGTTTGGACATGTTAAAACCCAATTCGTAATTTCGACTTATACATTCGATGAATCAACAAATCAGAAATTTTTTCCTCATATAATTCACACTTTAAACTTATACTGAGTGTATATATGGGGTTCGCTTAATATTTTTTCAGCGTCTATAGTGGGTCTAAACTCTATGTCGTACTAATGAGTACATATAGTGTTCTTGCCCTTACAAAACGACTTTTTTCCTCTTTATTAAAAAAATTGTCAGCCTACTGCGGGCAGATAATAAAATCATATAAAAATAATAATTACAAAAATAATTAAATTCACAGCATTTTATTATTATGATCAACTAAAAAATTAGTTGATCTTTCCAATTTCCTTACACATTTTAACAAATTCAATTACTAATGTCTTCAAACTATTCTTCAAAACTTCAGTTATTTTAAATAATACGGTATGTAAAAGCAACCAATCAATTAGTTAATTTGGAAAATTGAATTTGTTGAAATAGCAATATTAATTAGTCAATTGTTTTAACAAGTGCTTCTAAAAACTGGATTAAACAACGACTGTTTTAGCTGATATTTCTATTTTTCGAAATATATTATATAAAAATTACTTAATTGAAATTAATTGAATTAATTAAAATGATTAGTTCAAAAAGCAAAAGATGCTCGGATACAAAATTGTTGAAAGTTGAATTCACAAAACAAGATTAGCTAATGTCAATAAGTTTTCTTAACGAATATGATTCGTAAGCTGAAAATTAACGGATATTATTTGTTGATGAAACAAATTCATGCGTAAAGCAACTAATTTTTTTTTTTCAGTGCAGGGATGTATCTGGTTAGAACAAACATCCTCAATCCAAGAAGTAGTATTAACTTTTCGAACTATTAGCCTTTTTAATTATATTCTAAGAGCTAGCAATATTTTCCAGATATTACTTTAGTTCGGCTAGTTTTTTGATATGCGTTTCCTTACTGTATATCAATAGTCATGCGGCCCATCTAGCTGGTGATAGGGTTGCAGTTACCTGTGCGCATTCCGATCCATAGGTAAAAAAAAGCAGTTTTCCAAATGATTTTTGTTTTTTTTCTCATCTGTTTTCATAAACATCGGACAATATAAATTCACTATTCCCAGACAATTTCCGCGTTACTACCACTGTAGCAGACGTTTTTTTTTTCTTTTTTTTCATTTAAAAAAAAAATTATTTTATTACGGCTGTAATTTTTATACGAGTTAGTTTAGTTATCGAACCACATGAAACTAATTTGCCAGGTGATAATTCAGTTGCTCATTATGAACCGAACCGATTTGAGCATGGTAAGGAGTGGGTTTTTTTCTCACGATGATGTTTTGAGAATATTTCATGAACTCAGCGAGATAGCACAATTTTGTGCTATTCTTGCTTTGAAGAGAAATTCAGGAGCTACAGAAAAGCTTCGGGACAAAATTGAGTTATCTGGTTCAGATTTGAGGATATTCTTGATAAAATACTAGAAGAAAAAATCCACTATTATACAGCTCCGCTATTGAATTGGAAATTGGATAGATTTCCATAGGAAAATAATAAAAGCAATTAATTGGAATAAAAAAAATAACAAGTTTTATTTTGAATACATTGAGATCTGTAGATGTAGGAGATTTAGAGTGAGTATTTCTCCAAAATGTGGTCACGTCTTGATCTCTCAATAAATGCGGCCGTAATTAAGCTATGCAAAATTCTTCATTGAAATTTTTTGGACTGATCGGTATTAGCAAATAAATCAAATCTGACATCGTTGACGTTGTTAATATATGATAAACAAATCCTTCCAAGGTGACAAATGCACTCTTCAGTAATTCTTCATCATCGGTGGCAATATTTTTAAATACAAGCTCATAATTTTCCGATCCTTCTAGTAATTTGAAAGGCCTCAATTTAAATTTGCGAAAGAAAGCTGGAGTGTAATCACAACCTGTCACCGCGTGAAAGTCTGGTAACGCTCTAGATATGAACGGAAGAACCAAGTGTTTTGTACAGTTCATTGACATTGAAGTAGCGTTCATAATTATCCACGCCCATGTTCACATGAAGCTACCGTCATTGGCAATGTCACAAAAACTCTGAACGCGATTTCGACATTTAGATTGGAATCTTGGAGGCTATTGTCGTGAATTGATTGAAGCAAATTCAAAGCCGGTTTTTCTTAGACTATCTGCGTATATTTTGCTAAGAAGATCGCCAGAAAAGAATTCAAAATCTTCTGAAACTTGTTCCAATATTTCGAACCTCCTTGTCAGTTAGAAAAACAGAACATCAATCGAGTCAAAAATTGTTGTACGAAGTTCTTGTTTTGGGGCAATATGGGAATCACTCATTATTTTGTGATTCAAAAAGTTCGTGTCGTTTTTCTTTTCGAGTTTCTTTAACGTTTGCTGGTATAACCATATCTTCAGCAATTTTTGTAGCACTAGCAAAAGTTTGTTCCATATCAGGATCACGAACCAACCTCAGCCTTGTCAAGCGGGTAAATTCAAATTGAGAACAACAAATTTATTTAACAGTTAAAACTCAAAAATAATTTATATTTGTGAAAGGCAAATGTTGTTAATATAATTTTTTTTAATGGACGGCACTCCTCCGCTTCAACGTCCGTCTCACTTGCCTTACTCTTGTTACAGCTATGAAAGTAAAATTGTTGGTCTCTCCGATAATGTTTCCACAGAAAAGCCCTGCTTTAGTTTTAATTTTAAGTGTGAAACGGCCAACCGCTCTTACATATATTCTGTACAGTCTACATACATATTTCCTGTTTAAATTTCTTCTTTCTTTCTTCTTATTTAGCATGGAATTCAATATTCATAGAAAACCTTGTCTTGCTCTCCTTGTGCTCGGTTCAATAGGAAATCAGCCTAATAATTTGGGTTGTTTGCCTTTTAAAAAAAACTTGTGTTTGTCATTATTTGTCCGGGGCGATTTGAAGACCCAGTCCGACACTCTGACAGCTCTGCAAGACACTCGGACAATGTCAGAATTGCTGGAAGACTGCATGACCTCTTTAGATAATCAGTGTATTCCCAAGATGGTTTAGGTACTTTATATACAATTAAGTACCTGGGTAGATAAGGATTATTACAAATGAGATAACGGAGCCGCTAGCCAGGACTGACCCTAGCCCACCTTTTCTTGGTCCAGAACCATTTATTCAATGATCGAGTCGAATGTTCGGTCGATCGAACGACTGTGCGAACGAAACATCAGGAGCGATGCGACAACTTGAGGACTTGCAGGTGGGTGAAGCTGTTTCTTGATGGCCCAAGTAGATAGTTCCAGGACTCGTTCTTGGGGCTCGAAAAACACTGCAGATATAATCGGTAACATCATTGGCGACAGCCCATTTCAAGCTCACCTAACAAAGATGGGAGTTGTAGACAGATGTGAACGTCCTTCGTTTTGATAATGAGAGCTTGAAGCAATGTAAGAGTTTTTATGAGTTTAAGCTTAAACACGACGACCGACCACTATTGCAGTCATAGGAACAATTTTCCCTAGAAACGCTTTATACCTATAGCGTATATTATAGGAATCCGTCAGCCGTGCTATCGTCGCAATTGTATTTAAGCCTTATGTTCGACCTATCAGGATGGATATTATTGGGCTTGCCCTCTTATCTACCGATGAACTGAAAAACTTCTTTCTAGAAGGTTAGCACAATGGGCCGCCTTGTCCCCCATGCTTGTCTCTAACAAACTCGAAACTAATGTTTTTCTTCAGTTAAAAGAAAATTTCAACATCGAACGCAAAAGTAGCCTGTTTCCATTTGAGAAAATAAAAAAGAAGGTTTGAGTTAAATGGAAAACTTTCGTCGTTTTGTTGTTTTATTAGATTTTCTGTGCATCTAATAAGCCAATGGAAATTGTTCTTTATAAGATTATTGTATGTAAGACAGAATATCTCGTGCTATATGCATCACGTTGTTGCAAGCACATTTTAGTTGTTCCTATACTTTCATCGCAACATTATTACAATGTAGAGCTAACCTATGTAAGTTCGTCAGAAATAAAAAGAATCGAGAAACTTTTCCTATAGAGTTGCCTGTACTTTATCCTGTAAGGATAATACCTTTAAGGATAAGAGTTTAAGCTGGCTCAAGGCATAATTATAGACAGGATACAGAACAGTGGAATATAATTCTTTGGGTTTTGGGTGCGGAGCTAAGTTAAATAATCATACTACATACATTACAAACTACGGTTTCAGAATCCAGTTGAATTTTAAATTTAATTAAATATAATTCCACAAACATTAATCTAGTTACTTATTTACTCGATGTATCGAAAAACTAAAGAGACGTATCTATTGAAGACTGCCTGTTCTATGTAAGAGTTCACGGCGATAGATAGTGTGTCTTTATCGAATCACAGCCAAAGAAACCACAACAGAAATGCTTTATATTTTGCCTTACCCTTTCATAGAATTTGTCAGATATTCCGTAGACATATTTCGCTGGTATTTTTTTATTAAGTATTTTTTGGTGGTTTTTTTTAGAATAATTTTCTTGAAAATAATGTTTTTTGTGGTAGTGATTATAATTTCAAGTTTCTCTCCAGAGCGATTAAATGTGAAATAATTAGTTTTTAATGGAGAGCAATTTCTGGTGAGGGTATGCAATTTTTTATTTACAAGCATTTATAATTACGTACATATCATATGGACTGGAAAATATTAAGTTTTATCCGATTATACAACAATTTTTTTATGAAATATTTTATCCTCGTATATTCAAAGAGATATGTGGTTCTGTTCATTCTAGTGGGTTTCAAGGATCAGCTATAATTCTCTTCAAGCTAATAAGTAGAACTACTATGATTTTAATTTAATCCTAGAAAGCTGCTACCTAAGCCTTGGTGAAATATTGATTAGAACACAATTTTATTATTTTTATGTGCAGTAAACATCATCCTCTGCTTGAAGACTGATTAGTTTGACAATTATATGACGGCATAATATAACTTCAAAAACTGATCACTCTTCAAGCAGAGGATTATCTTCAATACTTTCACGCTGGCGCCGATATTCATGTTTTTCACTATGAGAAGGCGCTCGCTCGAAATAATATTTCGTTTCATCTGACGGCGCGGCACTATTGCACGCGACCCTCTCCGATTTGGATTAAACTTTCACAGTTTGCAGAAAATGCCAAAATAGCACACCGATATTTTTTTGTTTCCTTTCACCACGCCCCACCCCCGCTATAAGGGTCAGAAATTTCCTGATTTTTCGATGAAACGACATTTTCAAAAAATCTAATCTCGAGAACGGATCACCTGGTCTTTCTGATTTTTTACGAAAAAATATAGCAGTACCGAACGAGAGGTTTTTTGTTAATAAGAGTATTTTTTTCTGCTTTTTTTTGTTTTTATTTTGAAGCTACAAACCTTATCTAACTAGGTATATGCATAAAATTGCAATGGTGTTCGGCTTCGTTGGAACAAGTTGGAATTTGATCGAGATAAAGGGTGATGGTTTTTCAGTAGCACACACCTATATGTACAGGAACTTAATTAGACAGTAATTTAGCGAACCATGCAATTTTGTTAATTATTCCTAAACTGCTGAGAATAATGACTTCTAATTTTTCTTAAATGAAAGAAGACAAAGAAAAAAAGTTGCTTAAATGTTGCAGAATTTAGCAGAAGGATGCCGTTGGAAGTAATGTAATGACCGACGGAACATAGTAGGTATGTTACGGATATCATTTTCGATTCAGTAGTTAGAAGTCGATTAAGGTTTAGTGAAAAGAATTATTTTTCGAATAAATAAATAAGGGTTACAGCCAATTAATTCTATTTTTCGAACTAAAATATTATTTTTGAAAATTCCGCAAGTGTCACCCACTGACAGGGCACGAACGGTGGCATGCGGTCAACGGGACCGCAAGTATACTATATGACAGTTTTCAAAAGATAAAATAAATATTTCAGTTTCTAACTATTTATTATTAAAAAAAATATATATATATATACTAATAAGAAAAACTGAAATGATGCTCCTAACACTTTTATTTTTCTGATTTGTTTGCTTTCGAACAAAATAGAAATTTTTGTTGTGATGTGTGGGACCGCAAAATATAATATCTAGACACAAACAAATAGCTGGATATCGACTGACTTGTACGTCTACTGTGTTTCCGGGAATATACAACAAAAATAAAAAAAATTATATTAGTGCGGACTCATAGACCGCGTGCCACTTCCAGAAAGTCAAATAATTCGAAAAGTGCCGTTTTTTCCTCAACCTTCCCATCATGCTGGGTTCGCCCCTTAAATTAATACCCCTAGTATTCGGCATATCTTAGCAATATTTTGACGAAAGAATTATTGAAATCCATCGAACATTTACATCGAAATATCGATTTTATTGTATCAAGATAATTTGGGGTTATCCAAAAAGAGCTAAATTTGGTCGAATTCTAGCACAGAAAAACCTCTATACATTTTTTAAACATAAAGGTTAAAACTTGTTTTTAGAATCAAATTGCATCTAGATTTTGTCCCCTAATCACATATCCAATTAGTTTTTAAATCCGATAAATATTTTCGGAGATATCTTGAAATGAAAGGAAACCAGTCCTTTTTAAAGTGGAAAATGACCGTTTTTTACGTGAAAAATGATCGTTTTAAAGACATAGCTTTACATACTTTAATCTCATGTTTAAAAAAATCCTTACGTAGGCGAATTTGCCACCCAAACAAAAACCACTCACAACAGACCGCTAGGAAAGAAAGAACGGGCCAAATATATACAAAATGAAGGAAAGGGAGTGGGGTGTATATGACCCAAATGTCATAAACACAGGAGAAAAAACCGAACGTCGCCACTCGATCACACTCTCTTTCCGCTTTAATTTTATACCCCACACGCCCCATTTTAGACAACCAATATGAGGGGAAATATAACCCCTTCCCTTCCAAATCGAAAAGTGAAATTTTTGTTCACCTATCTTTTTCTAGTATTTATTAACAAAACTTTTGTCCATTTGCTGTTGCAATATATACATTTTTTGTTCCTATACAAAAACTATGCTTAAAAAAGTCATGGAAGGCTCAAGGAATTTTTTCTTTGCCGATTCCTTGAAGTAGCATGCTAGAGACAAGAAATTCGAGCAGGAAACTCTGAAAACTTAAAGAAAGGAACGGCGTTTTTGCACTAGACTTGATGTACTTATTATCAGTTGCAGTTTTCCAATATAATTTATTCCGCAAAGAGCAAATTATATGCAATTGGGAGTTATCCATTTATTTATTTTCTTTAATATTTCAATATTTATTTTGAGGTACCACCTTTTAGGCATCATAGGACATTTGAATCAGAAACGTGTGAATATTGCCCAAAGTGTTTTTGCAATAATTACTCTGTGTATATTACATTAGATATGCTCATTTGCTAAAATCATCCGCAAAAGTACTTTCTAATGCTTCTTATGGCATTTCTTCCATTATCGTGTTTGTATATCATATGCTGGTCGAGGTACAATGTCTGTTCATACATTGTGACCCTGTAGATTGCACTTAATCCACTTGAAGTTTTTTTTTGTTTACAGAATCCTAATATCTAATACGAAGATACAAATCATAAAACCTGTAAACTATATAAATCCCATACTCATCTAGTTTCCAGAGTTTTTTTTTTTTTAATTTTACCACAAATTTATAAAGGTCACTGTTATTTGACACTCTCGCCCAACATTAAATCAGTCTGCGGTCATTAAAAGTGACCTAGAAAATGTTTTTGCCGCCCGGCTGAATAAATGGGATGCCAAGTATAATTAAAATTAACAACCGAGGCCGTGAATTAATTGCACCCAAATTGCAAAAAAGCATAAAAATTAATTCATACTCACAATAAGTCTAGACTGACGAATTTTTCAACATTTCCATCCACCTTAAGTAACGGCCTGTCGAGGAAGGGAGGCATTATTCCCTTGTTGCACATTGTCTCAAATTAAATTATAAAATTCTCTTATGGTAAAGTAAAATAAAATTGAAAGATAATTTTTAATTAGTGATAATGTATGCAAATTATAGGCAATAGGTACATATATCCTTGACTACTTTGTCAAAGAGCTAAAAAAAAATCCTTGAAAACAATTATTTTCGGGAAGGGTTCCGTGGGTGGTGAGAAGTACTTTTGTAGAACGTTGAGTTTGTTGGTCTACGACTGATGGATTGATTTCCGAAAGGGGCTGCATAATCTAAACCAAAATATATAACAATCCTGCAAACCTTCCAGTTCACTATGCGGATATGTTCTGAAATTTGTGTATATACTATAGAAAGACCGCTAACCTATATAACAGGAACTGAATGAATAGAAAATAAAGAGGGGCACAAATTTTGAATTGAGCTCCCGTCAAAATGTAAATCCATATACAGATACGTTGTAGCAATTGAAGCCTTTTTTTTCAAGCTTTCCATTTAGTATCGAAATAGGTCCAAGGGAGGGGAAATTTCGTTATCAAGCAACTTAACATGTATAGCCGAAATTACCAAACCGATGGGGCTCTTCCGACACCAAGCTATCGTTTTTAATGGTTTTAGACGTGCACCGATAGAAATAAACATAAAATATAAACTAATAATGTCATAGATGGCACACGAACTAGATGTTGCATGCAATACTTGGTGGTCTATTCCGAAATGGATCCCAACATTTGAAAGGATGGATATGTTGAGTGATTCATATTTTCTCACATCTGCCATGTTGATAAAGTTGATCAAGTATATACAAAACCTTCTGTTAAAGAAGCACTTACCCTTGGCAGGCTTTAAAAAATGTTGTTGTATATTCCGTAATGCACTAACAATTTCACAATCTGTATACTTTGTTTTGGTATGCCATCTAATTCTTGTGCCATCTATAATAATATGCATCCCATCCGTGCATTCTGCCCGATATAGGACGAATATTCGCACTCACATATTGCACGTAAATTGCGAGAAGAGCATCGGGAATTAAACTCCTTAGAACCTTTGTTGGAGATGCCGCAAATCCATTTTAGACAGGCAAATCAACTCTGGTATGTGAAGAATTTTCACTTGTCCGTTGAGCACGTCCCTTCGTCCTTCGTCTTTGTACGTTTTTTTTTAATAGCCAGCATTTGCACCATCTTAGTCGGATGTTTTGCCCAGTTTTTTCTCTCTTTAGGGGCTTATACAGTAAGGTAGTCAATGGCAAATCTTCATGGTCAATCAATTGCTTTCATGACTCACAGAAAGTACATTTTTTAGTTGACTGGGTGGTTTTCCTAATCCCTGGTATGATGTCTCTATTTTTTCAGAAGTCTCTTCAGAATTTGCTACAATGCGCAATTTATTTTCCGGGCGAAATCTTCCTACCTATCCTTCGCACACCAACAGGGTTATGAATGAATCCACGAAATTCTTCGAGAAGATCTACAAGACTTGTGTCACAGTCCGCCTGAATCAGATGACAATAAATTTGGAAGCTTATATAACACAGAATCTGTCCTGAGTGATGATAGCCCTGTAGTTCAAAATCCAAATTTCAAATTTGTTCCAGAATTGGAAGAAATTCCTAATCAAAGTTTGCTAAGAGAATTGGGAAAAGCTCTTTCGGAATAGATCATGTACGGCGAGCTCACATCTAACGGCTGAATTAAATGTGTTTCGTTAGCTGGTTTCAAGAGTAGCATCTATTACTAAAATTAGAAGCAAAATGGTTATCAATGCATTTTTTTTTAATCCTCTGATACGCTGTTTTTCTTGAACGTGTATGAGTTCATATCAAATGAACCGCTCTCACTTATGGCATTAATCGATCCATTAGACCCTCATGTTGTCCAATTTTCATACAAATTTTGGATCTTGTAAACCATTAGTGGCAGTAATTTTTTTCCGCTGTACCACATACGGATGAGCGTTCAACAACCAGCGCTCGATATAGTTGAAAAATTCTAGGAGTCTCAATTAAATTGAATTTTTTATGTAGGAGTTTGGAAGACCCACTCTACCTAATTGATGGAGTGAGAGCGAAAAGGATAGAGCACCATTTGAATTCATAACGCAGATGTCTTTCGTTGAAGACTATCCTGACTTTAAATTCAAACTTTGCATTGGATTTCTTTTGACTGGCCAGTACGCAGTAGTCTGGGCTACGAAAACCTGACCGGAGGTGTTTTCGGTACCACGTGGTCGGCGGTGCATGGAACTCTTTTCCACCCCGGCATTGGTGAGGCCCTTCGGGGAGTAACATAGTAGTTGTGGCTGACGTCCAAATGCGGGCAGATTGTTATATCTAAGTAGAATGTTCGGGGTTTCAACGATGATTCATGTAAGCGAATGATCGTTCACATCTCTCATCGTGCTTGGGTAGGAGCTTTGCGTGGAGTTGCACTTAATTAACTAGGTGTCGGGACCCATAGAATGGCAGAAATTTAGATAGGTCTCGCTCCCATCAGTGAGGATGCCAATAATGCATTGGCGTTGACTGGAACCTTCAGAAACAGATATGCTTCTGGATGGCGATGATTGACATCACAAAATCAAGCCGTGTGTGAAGACTACGGTGGGATTCAGCCATTTTTGGCAGGTGCCGACGTTAAATCATCAAGGAGTTCCACTTGATTTATGTTTCGCTAATGCTTATTCGAGTCTGAATGCTGTTAAAGAGTGATCCATATCTTTATCTGTTTCTTCTAAAATTTTATACCTCCTTGTGGAAGAAAGTTCCAATTTTGTATTCATCTCATTGGTTGGTTTGCCTTATTGCAGAATTTTTTCCTGCTATACTTAAATGTTCGAAGAACTCATTCTGGAATTTTTCGTTTAAAACTACAGTTTGCTCTGAAGGTAAGCGATAAGCTAGGGAAATCTGAAATGGAATGTAGATATGACCAATGACATTTATCAAATATCGTAAAAAAAAAGCTGATCGAACTGTGACCATATCTGGCGAATAAAAAGCAAAAATTAAAAATATGTATTAACTAAGAATATTAAATTAAACATATACATAAATTAAAGTCAATTTTTGTTAACTGTCTTTTATTAGTAAATATCCTCATATAATTTACAATTTGTCGCCATCGGTATATAGTAAAACAATTCTAGCAGTTGTTTTTCTATAAATAAAAATATACTGTTAATTATAATATAAAATATTCTAACTTATATCTAAACTTATCTTTATAACTTTAATTTGTTTTTTTTTCTCTTGTTTTAGCTTTAGCGTAATTAACTTTTAGAAATTATTTGCGTTTATTGCATGTTTTTGTTTTCATCCCTTTATCGTTCATAAAATTCCCAGGAAGTGATTCTAAAAATGCCTCAATTTTATCAATTTTTTATCAAACTTTTTTTTGTCTTGTATTTATGTTTTTGGAGTGATTAATTTTTTCATCATTTTGAATATTGCTTAGAAATAGGAATATTTTGCAATTTTTGGTATATTAATTTTTAATTTATGTGCTTCTTCTTTAATTCACGTCATTTCATGGTTTCCTTCAATCTTCCCTTATAGATAAATTGCAAATATTAATTTCTTAATTTGTTGTTATATTCTAAAAAATATTTAGAAGTTTTATTTTTAGATAAATTGTCGCTGTGTAAAAAAATTTTCACAATATATTTATTAATATTTTAATTATATTTAGTAACAATTTTTTTTTTAACGGAATCGAATTTAATTTCCAGTAAAACTAATTTTTACAAGATGAGAACATTATATTTATTATGTATCTCGATTGTATTATATTGTTTATGTATGTACAAAATATTTTACACAATTTTTAAGCATTCTAAATTGTTTATGGATTTGTATTAATACCTTAAGCATAATAAGAAGAATACCGGTGAGGGTTTTAAAAACAATCTTTGTGCACAGTGTAATATTATTAACAGTGCATTAAAAATTATTTGTTTTATTTTTCTTTGCATGTTTTTTTGTTTTGTTTTGTTTTAATATTGTTTTACATTTGAAATTCAATTAAATATTATTATTTAGTATTAATTTGCAGAATTTTTATATATATATTAGTTTTATAATAATTAATTTACAGAATATTTTTAGAAATATTTAAAATATTTTTGTGATCTTAAGGCGTGCATTTATGAAAGGACATAATATAATAATTATAAGCGTAGATTAGTATTTTTACAGCGCCTAGTCAATATCTAATTTTATGTTTATGAATAGAAATAAACACAGCAGCGTTTGTGTTGTCATGTGTCAGGATAAGTGTGTTATTTTGTACAATGTCAAACATTTATATAATTGAAATTTTTATTAATTGATTTATATATGAAATGAGATTGAGTTTTGTGGAAAATATCAGACGTTTTTCAAAATAATACGCACATCGTGAATGGGACATTGTTCCATTATTAATTGCGCGTCAAAAATAAAAAATTGTTAAAAAGTTCCATTAAAGAATATTTCATATATTTTTTTTTAATACTATAACCCATCCTTAAATTAAGGCTATTTCGCGAAAAATGGAAAAAGATCTAATTTAATTTTATAATGCTATATATCGCAAACAACAGCATAATAGGTGTGACACACAGCTAGTACAGATATCATAGTACACACATAAACCACCAGTGTGTCGTTGCATGCCACCATAATACAAGCTGAGCAAATTGATACGACGCTAGTATAAATACTTGGGTTTTTTTCCATTGTGTACGGAGCTTTTTAATGATTTCAGCGCCACTTACAAGTAGTGACAGATTTATCTAGCTTATGACTTTTTGTTCAACTAAAAATATTTGCAACAACGATTTCTTGAAAAGCAAAACTTACTTAGTTTTAAGAGCTGTCAAATGAAACTATAATGCCATGTGTCATCTAGCATGGTACAGTGAATAAAATGGTATCCGAACTATGGTACCTATACTCCCTGTGTGCCAAAGGTATAATACAAGCTGAGAAAACTGGTACAAAGTTAATATAAATACTTGTGTTTTTTCCAAGGCGTACGAAACTTTTTAATGATTTCAGCGCCACTTTCAACTAGCGACAAAATTATCTAGTTTATGACTTTTGGTTCAAGTAGACCTTTTCGGGATATTATAAAATATAAAATATTATTGACGGATTTCTGAAAAGCAAAAATTACAAGTTTCAAAAGCTATCAAATGAAACTATTATGCGATCTGTCACCGAACCGACCAATGGTAGCTATACTAGCTGTGCGTCAACAGTATAAAGATGAGTTTTCAAAAATTTATCGCAATAAGTTTGTTAAGTACTTAATTAAAAATAAAAAATAAAAAAATTTTGATATACAAAAGCCGACTAGAACTGACTCATCAGAAATGTTTTCACATTCATCATAGACGAAATTGATATATAGATACTACAAAATGAATAGATTAAAAAAAAATGAATTAAATTAATTTCAAATTGTTTATATAGACAGATTAATGTCCATGACAGTGTTGTCAATTTTCTAATAAAAGTTTACAATTGTGATAATTTCTTCATCTTCATCTAATCTGTGGCAAGATTTTGCGCACTAACCCTACCCAAAAATCATTATAATCTGCCGATCAAGGGATTGGAAGCAGTGCCCACAGTTTAAGACTGCAACTTAGGTAGTCACTAAAGTAGATCCATCCGAAAAACAAGCTTAACCTTTCGGAAGTGGCGCATTAATATTATTTTTTTTTTTTTTTGTAAATGAACCTAGCTCGGTGAGTTGCTGTATATTCCCGGGAACGAAGTATATGTACTAAATATATGTACTCGTCAATTATTCGCCAACTCTCTTCGGATACGTTTCGGTTCTAATATTGCAATTTGCGGTCTATCCCACCACCCCACACGCATGGTTAGAAAAATATTAGTACCAAAGCAAAAAAATCAGAAAAAGAAAAACTGTTAATAACTGTTAATTCGGGGTCCGAATTTTCGTTTTGAAAAATTTATAAAAAATAGAACAATTTAATTTTTTAAAACGACTTTTACTGCAGTAAGTTCATAGCTGAGTTCTCTTTAGTTTAAAAAAATAATCAAGAAAAATATTATCAAAATAAACAGTTATGACAGAAAATGTTGAAACAGTTTTCCTGAAAGTCCAAAACAGCAAAAAAAAACACTATTTTCCATTTGAGCGACCTCTAAACATTAATGAATTTCACTGAAATTTTGCATAGAAGTTTAAAATTAAATTAGCTATCAAATTCTGAATGAGCATTTAGACATTTTGACACCTTTGCAAATCCATACATTTTTGGGCAACCCTACTGGGCATAGATGACACAAGAACTAGATGTCTCATGCAGTACATACTTACAAAAAAAGTACACAAAATTTATATGGTTGGGTGGTACATTCCGGAATAGACCACAACATTTGAAATGATGTATACGTCGAGTGAATGATATTTTTTCGTATCTGAAGTGTTGAGGAAGCCGATCAAATGTATTCAAAACTGCTATTATGAAAGCATTTGCTTTCGACACGCTCTAAAACATGTTATGGTCCATTCCAGAATGCACTACACATTTAACAATCTGCGTACTCTATTCTAGTATGCCATGCGACATCTAGTTCTTGTGTCATCTATGGTACGGGCCATTTTACTTGCGCCTTTGCTTACTTTGCTAGACAGACTAGTGAATGTTCTTCTAAAGAGCTCCCAAATGATGCCTATGGAAGAGCTTAAATTCTTTCACAAGCGTTGGTTTTTCATCCCAATGGAGTAGAAATGAGTGCATTGGTATTCTAAATGATGGGCGAATAAATTTTTAAAGATGTATATTCAAAGCTTTAATGAGCTTTTTGAGTAATCATCCCAGTGCTTCGTTCGTTATCTGCCTGATAGTATCTCAACGAATAATCTTCTCTAGCTCTTCCAAGTGATGACTAAGGAATCTCTTCAGTTACACATACTTGCGCCTTTGCATATTTTTCTGTAGATGTATATCAGTAAATATTTTTCAATAGAGCTTCCAAATGATGCCCAGAGAAGTACTTACACAGTGCTTCTTTTAGAAGGGATGGTTTTTCATCCCAATGGGTGCAACCTAACAAAAGAAGCAGAAGACACTCTAAGGCAAATGTGTAACAACCCAGCGGGAAATATGTCAAGCTTTGGTCAGCGGAAGTGCTTCCACAACATAGCAGGAAAATATCTTTTGCGAAGCATTCTTTTACCATACCCAAGGGAATCTTCGCGGATGCCCTCCCTGAATTTAGGATTATTCATAACCTATCTGTTTTTTGCTGCAGAATTTTCATTTTTTAGTAGTCAGTTGAAGTGCTCGGATACTTAAATTTTTTTTATAATATAATGCAATAATATTGCTATATTTGTTTAGCAAAAACATGCCCTTGTAATTCGTATATATTGAAAATTAACCGAATCGCATTCAGAATAAAAGTGAAATCTTTAATAAAAGCTTCATCTTGATTTCCTTGGTATTCCCTAAAAGCGGTCCAAGAGCGCTTCTTAAGAATCTGCATCTGAGCGATTCCCGCTGCGCATAATCTCACATTAAAATAATATGAACAAGGATACGGTAGGGAAGCGCTGCGAGCTTCCAAAGAACCGCTCCTGCATTCGTCTTTGAGCGCTTCTATTTGCCTCTGGGAATATATGCAGATTGTCGGCGAAAAAGCCGAAGATAGTTTCTCTTACAGATGACATACTAAATAAAGAGGCAGTAAAACTTCATGATTGACAGAGGTGGATTTCGATCGATGCTAAAAGAGTACGATATATTTGTATTCTATATGCCTTGTTTCTCTTTGACTCCCAGAATTTTTCTTCACTTTTCTTCTGCATAAATCATCAAGTAAAGTTAGCCGGATTAACGTCACGACTTAAAAGTCGAAAACTTATAAGGCATATCTTGTAGTCTGTCATGCTGGAAAAGTAAAGCACTTGCCATAAATCATGATTTTCAAATTTTCAGCTCCCCAAATATTGTTTTTTTTTCTAAGATGACTGTAAATGGTAATGGTCCACTAGACTCTTACAATTACATTTGTCATATTCTTAAGTACATAGTACCTAATCCAACAAATTTAATTAAGTTCACTTTCAGTAAATGAAAACGTAAAAGCTTAGCAATATTTTTATTTATAAGCTCGTGACGATATGTAAATTTGCTCGACACTTGCCACTGCTGCTTCATTGCGTCTTTACACGTGAGGGTTTTTTTTTACTTCCATTTATTTTACAATTTTTGTTTATTTAATGTCTGCTATTGCCGGAAGCCAATTGAATAACACGTTTATAGAAATTATACTGCCAAAATAGTTTAGATATAGCAAAGAAACAGAAGGCATGTGTCTTTCTTTGTGCCATAATTTGTAAGCTTAGATCGATTAAATACCATAAGTTGACACAATCCATACGACGGGATTTGAACATCAAGGAAAGATTTTAAGTTTAAGGGAAATCTTTCAAGGTTTAGATATTGACTTGAAATAATCCAAAGGTTTTGAAGCAATTACTATCTTTATTGACTTAAGTCCTACTGCTGACTTAGAAATATATTAATGCAGGGAAGAGTGGGGAAAATTTCTTTATAAATGTTATTAAATCAAAAAAACATATACTTACTTTTCGGCAAGTGAAAATCTGGAACCTTTTCCCGTGAAACATGCCTGATGTAGAGAATTCGAATAGATGGAAAATTCTACTCCAGTGCCACGAATTTTTTAATATTTTTGATTTTCATAATTGAGCTAGAAAGCGTGAGCCAAGGAATGAGATAAATTTTGTTGTCCCACAAATTCTTTATAGAAACTATCTACACACAGTGTTCATGTTACACATTCAATTTTTTCCAAACATTTTTCTTCTGGTTGACTTCTGTATATATAACAGGACTAAAGGGAGAACCCAAGGATCAAAAGCGCATTTTTCAGAAAACACGCTTTGAAAGTCACGTTGCTATTTACATCAACAAATGTCAGTCCTTATCAATTAACATCTTAAATTTTTACCATATTTAAATTTTGTATTTGGTTAGAGTATTAAAATATGACCGGTTCACGTTTCGCAGTTCATTTTTTTTTACATTTTCCTTATCAGTCCAGTCAATAGGGGTTTTTGCCCTAGGAAAGGTGGGTAAGTTGTCATTTTCAAATATGTTATTTACTTCCGGGCCTCGATGAAAAATCCCAGTTTTCACCCTTGGAAGGGGTCTGCGCGGTCCACCATTTTGGATTAAAGATAACAAAAATTTGATTTTTTTTAAATAATTCCTCAATTGTTGATCCTACGACAAAAATGGCTGATAGAAATTTAAAGAAGGCAAAATTCTCCACTTTTTTTGTATATGTAAATACTTTTTTTGCATGGCTCATGTGTAACGAGTTAGAGCAACGGAAACGTAAGCATTCTACCAAAAAAATTTATACGTATAGTACCACTTATACAGGATCTTTCGTCCATGGTGGTCAATAGAATAGGAGACGATAGTAGTCACCTAGTCTAACAAAGAATTGTGTGGCATGGGGGGGGGGGGGGTCTCAACCGTATCCCAGTTACAGGGCGATTAAAAAAAATTGGCTGGTCTTACACTAAATACCCTATAACTTAAAAACTTCATGATGTATGGTCACTTACAGAGTGCACTGTATGCAGAACTTCATGGCCTTTCCAACGACTGTTCGACCAGCCCTATGCTTCCACTCATGAGTTATGATGGTGTTAACTTAGAATTTCGGCATTTCTTACCTTTTTATTAATATTGACCTCCTATTTTTACAAAAACGTGCTTAACGTAAATTTTTTTTTTATAAACACTGTAAACCCGATTCCCTCCTCTTTAATTGGACTTTAATGTGCTGACTGTAGCGGTTCAGCAGTTATTAGCTCATAACCTATTCAGGTCATACCTCTAAGTGACCGTACACCTTAAACTTTTTAATATACAAGGATTTTTGTGAAAGACTTGTATATTTTCTTAATCACCCTGTAACTCCGAAACGGTTGTGGTGCCCCCCCCCCTCTGCCGTATAATTTTTTGTTTGATTATAGACTACTATTACCTCCCGTCCTATGGATCACCATGGACTAAACATCCTGTATAAGGGGTAACTACTACACGTATAATTTTTTTTGGAAGAATGTTCACGTTTACACATCAGACTTACAAAAAAGTAATTACATAAAAAATGTAGGGAATTTAGCCTTCTTCAAATTTCTATCAGCTATTTTTGTCGTAGGATCAACCGTTGAGGAATTATTTAAAAAAAAAAACAATTTTTTGAATCTTTAGTCCATGATGGCGGTCCGCGGTGACCCTATCCAAGGGTGCAAACTTGGATTTTTCATCGGGGCCCAATACAATATATTAAAATCCCAACTTCCCACCCTTTTGTAGGGAAATGGTCTTATTTCATCCCTATTGACTGGACTATTATTGGTTTTTCCGTATTTTTCAAGAAAACTTGCTCTTTGAGTATGGAAAATTGAATAATGAAGTTAGAAAAGAGTTCGAATTTAATTAATTCTTATGCACATATAAATAAGATCTAACTTTGATGTTTGCGCGAATTTCGTCTTCTCAAAAACTATTCATGGAAGGAAGCTGCATCTTGGAAATTGAACCTTGTAGGAAGGCTGCAAACTTTATTTAGCCGATTTTTTTCTTTTTATTTTTCGCAACCTCCATCTATTCAGGAATTTCGAACGCTTCAAGGACAAAATATACGAGTAAAATTCAATTTCAGCCTTTAGAGAATATTCATAAAATAAAATAGACGAATTTTTTAAAATAGGAATTTTTCCATTGGAAACTCAACGGCAGAAGGCTATTGATAGTATGAAAATAAAATATTTTGATTACAAATTTGCATTCTTTAATCCTTTGATTCCCTAGGCAAAAATCTATATTTTCCACCAAATATTTGAAAAATCCTCAAAAGTGAATTTTTCATGTTTATTTGGTATTAGTTCTATCCCCGTTCTTGTGTACACCATTGTACCACTAGTTTTATATAAACAAGCCAATTGAAATCAGATACCGTTGAAATTGGATTATTTTTTCTGAAATATGCTGCAAACCTCATTAGTTGGTGGGTGTACATTTGGCGGTATTGTAAGAAGTAATTTTATCAATTGATTTTATAGTTTGATATCCATATCCAGTGGGGTTGGGGCTCATATTATTTTTGTATGTGAGATATAATTTTGTCTTGATGAAAGTATTATGTTTGTTTATTTGTTTACTTCATTAGGAAAATGCATTTCATTGGTTTCTAAGGTATTATTTTTTTGTTTTCAAGCCTATTTGCGGCGCCAGCCTCAAAACAAACCAAAAATTATACACAGCCAGTTAGCTGGATATTTGGGGATAGAAAAATAGTGTAAGCTGGAATTGACACAGAGAGCTTTTGAGGTAACAAGTTTTTCATCGAATGTTCTGAGTAACATGATGACTCGATTTTCGATCATAACATCATAAAGTGCTCTATCGCCTTATTTTAAGT
The DNA here is from genome assembly GCA_963930735.1 of Dioctria linearis. Lineage (NCBI taxonomy): Eukaryota > Metazoa > Arthropoda > Insecta > Diptera > Asilidae > Dioctria > Dioctria linearis. The sequence goes on along the minus strand of OZ005742.1, from coordinate 42,400,668 downwards.
ATGCATTTTCACTCAAAGTAAATTTTTATTTCTTCCAAGCTCTTAGGATTAAAATTGAAAAATGTTGTGAAAACTTCTGGGTGATATTTGAGTCTACAAAAAGTAGTCATATCGCAGCTCGTTTGCTATTAATAACGATGTTAATACACATAACACATCCATCAGATAATAGCATCTATTTTAATATTTTAATATTGAAATGGTAAAATAATAGGTTGCCATCTGAGAAGGTTTTACTCCACGATAAGAAATCCCAACAAAAAGAGGTCCTGAGTAATGAAACGACTTTTACCGATTATTTCCACTTATTTTCCATTTTATGTGATATGAATGAAATAAAAAGAGTAGGTAATTCGTATTAGTTACAATATTAAATATATGAACTTAAATGGCCGTTTTAAAACCACCGATAATGGGTTCTTTTTAGTGAAGTAAGGCTAGTGTAAAGACGTCCCATCTGGACAAGATAAGGAAACTTCATAACACATCAATGGCAAATTGGAGGAATTGATACGGCATTACATCGTTCGGAAGTTGTAAATTGAAAAATAAAGTCTCAGAAAATTGGGATTTATTCGTGTTTGATTAATTGGAAATTGAGGTTGAGGACCCTTACGGGGATTCTGGATCGTAGGCCATAAAAAGTCCATTATACACCCTCCAGACTTATGAGCAATTACTCATAGGCTCCAACCGGACGTTCTTACGAATTTAAATATTGGCTCCCAGTCCTCTTTGCTAGCTTCGTACAGCTCGTCCAGAAGGTGTGAGCTAAGGAATTTGTATTGCTTTTCCGAGAGAGGTGGACAGACAAGGAAAGCGAGTCACTGTCCTCACATGTAGGCTCAACAACATGCCCCACCCCGTGCATATCAACCCTGAAACGAGAGTGCTCAGTGAAAAATGACATTAGGGTTCTCAAGGTTGGCTACTGGTTTTACATTCCATTTGGATTAGGTCTGCCTCACTAGTGTATTCGTGTGCAGTAAAATGGAAAAGCTTATCATCTTTTACAATGAAACGTGATTGTATCTCGTTAAAAGCAATTACTGTAACCTGAAGACAAGATCTGTATTAACTCTAAATACAGATTTCCATAGACTGAATGTCTGACGAGAGCCAAAGTCCAAATTAAATCTTAAAATTCAGAAGCACTCCCAGCTTTGATTTTTTATCAGACTAAAGTTTCTGACTCAGACTCAACTTCGTATAGTCAACCTTATACCAATCAAGGAGAACTATCAATTTCAGCATGTTTGCTGTTAATATGCATCACGGCTTAGTTTCAAATTTTAATTTTTAATGATATTACCGTTACTAAACATACTAAAAAAGAGTCTCCGATGAAAGCGTGACAATCAAAACCAGACTGGTAACTAGACAAAAGTTTCTAATTTTTTGGTTAATCATTTATTAATCAATTTATAAGCTTTATATTTCCAATACTGACAGAAATGAGCAAACATTATACACTAATGGGTCTAAGAGCTAAGTCTAGTCTTTTCGACATTATATGACGCCTCGAAAAAAACATTTTTTTGAAAGATTCAGCAACCGCAGTAAGTTTCATTTTAATTATGCTCGTACTTCCCACAGTTTTCGAAATGAATTTGGTTTTATTATTCATAATTCTATTAATTGTGCTATTATTTTTTTGCTATCGATACTGTAATTCTTTTTCGAAACCGAAAAAATAAGGAAATATCAAATTGCCGAGAGACTGTTTCCGCACTGTCTTCTGAGATGTTATTAAAACTCGTTTCAATTGTTGAATAAAGTTTAATATTTAAAGGAGATATGCCTACACGATCGCATATATAGAAATACTTCTTCGTACAGTAAAAAATATCGTGATACTTTTCCCAACATAAAACTTTGTATAAGCAAACTATAGCTAGCTGTGTCGTTGACTGCTGCTGGTGGCGCCCAAATATTTGTGTTGTTGTGTGTCGCTTTTTTTCTCTTTTGCTTTTTTGTTTTTGCCTCCAGCATGCAGAATTTTATTTTAGATTTCTGCAACATTCGCGGATTAAGAGCAAATCGGTTTTCGGTGTACTGCCACCTTAACTCAAAAAATTCGGCAATTCTTGCGCTAAGTGAAACCAAGGTCGTTTCTGATGCTGATATTAATCAGTATCACGTCCCTGGTTACAGCTTCGTGCCTCTTTTTTCTCAGCATAGAGGGATCGCAGTATATATTCGGAATGATGTGGCCTTTACTATTCTTCAAGATTTTCCTTCTGCTAATCCAGAGTTTAATTATATCTGGATTAGGTTCAAACTTCACAAGCACATCATATACTTCTGTTTCCTTTATCGCAGCCCAAATATGTCTGATAACGACACGGTATCCGTATTTGACAATATCTCCAACAATATTGATCATTTGCTTTCTGTTTCCCCCTCTTCCGAAATCGTCCTGGCAGGCGATTTTAATGTTCATAATATACCGTGGCTCAGACATTCTTCTACCACAAGTCCTGCGGGCCGTTTCGTTGAACTCTTCTGTGAATCATTGAATTTGCAACAGCTAGTGGATGCACCAACGCGAATTCCTGATGCAGCTGGAGATAAAGCTAATTTACTCGACTTGTTTCTAACATCTCATCCTGACAAATATTCCACTTCAGTCGGTTCCCCTCTTGGAAATTCAGACCATTGTTTAATCACGGCTCAATTTACCACCTCAAACCTGTGCCGCCCAACTGCTCCACCTACAAGTAGGCTTCTTTTGGACTATAAGAATGCTGATTGGGAAAGTCTCAATAAGTACCTTAAAGAAATTGATTGGTCGGTCTGTTTTGCTTCGAGGGATGTTCATGAATGCACATTACAATTTAGTAACATACTAAATCTTGGCATGCGTGAATACATTCCGTATTCTTACAGCAGGTTTCAACGACAGCATGATCGCTCCTGGTTTAACGATAAGTGCAACCAAGCTATAAAAGCAAAAGAGTCTGCTTTTCGCGCCTATCAATTGCATCCATGTCCGGAAATGAAACAAATCTACAAGACTGCACGGAACACCTGCAAGTCCATTATCCAGAGAGAAAAATTTCTTTTTGACCAGAATATTAGACAAAGAATCTTGACAAGCCGCAAAGGTAGCAAAGGTTTCTGGTCCCTGGTCAAAACCATCAGGAACAACTTCACCAGTTCCTCTATACCTTCACTACTTAATAATGGTGAAGTGATTGTTGACTCCCTGGATAAAGCTAATATTTCAGCTGCTAGATTCGCTTCAAACTCTTGTCTTCCACCTACTTCACAAACACCTATTTTGCATCCACCGTGTCAATGTGTACAAGAGCCAATACACGTTCGTACGAGGGATGTGTTCAGGGTCCTTAAGGGGATCAACGTCTCCAAAGCCGCAGGTCCTGATGGTTTTCCCCCATTTTAATTAAAAGCTGCACCTCATCCTTGGCTAAACCTCTGCGCAAACATTTCTACTTGTCTTATTCGACAGGAAAATTTCCAACTGCTTGGAAGATAGCTCACGTTCAGCCTATTCCCAAGAAAGGAAAGGGTAGCGATCCCTCAAATTATCGACCAATTGCGATCACTTCGATTCTTTCAAAGGTTTTTGAATCTATCATTAACTCAAAATTAATGAAGTATCTAGAAACTAACCATCTCATCAACGATCGCCAATATGGCTTCCGAGCTGGACGCTCATCTGGAGACTTGCTGACCTTTCTTACGGAACGTTGGAACCGTAGTCTTCACAATTTTGGTGAGTCTAAAATCGTTGCCCTAGATATTTCAAAAGCCTTTGATAGACTCTGGCATCCAGCCCTTTTAGCCAAACTCAAAGCATAAGGTCTCTCCCCTCCTCTTGTATTATGGATTGAAAGTTTCCTATCTAGCCACCAAATACGTGTTGTATTAGATGGCGTTACGTCTGAACCGCATCCCATAAATGCCGGTGTACCTCAAGGCTCTGTTATCTCTCCAACTCTCTTTTTAATTTTCATTAATGATCTGCTTTCCCTTTCTTTCAATCCCATCCATAGTTTCGCAGATGACAGTACTCTTGATTTCGCTTACTCCTTTGACACTCTTGCGGAATCCAGGGGGAATGCTGCATGTGTTAAACGAGATTGCATGACTAGATCATTGAATAACGATCTTGCCAATATCCTCGCTTGGGGCAAAGCGAATCGCGTCGAATTCAATGCATCAAAGTCCCAAAGCTGTCTTATCTCATTAAAACAAGATCATAACTTAACCACACCCTTTTCTTTTGATGGAGCATTATTTTCTGATTCACCGTCACTAAGCATTCTTGGCATTAATATTTCCAGTAAGTTAAACTGGACAGATCACATCTTCTCTGTTGGCAAAGAAGCATCGAAATGTCTTGGATTTCTGAAAAGGTGTAAGAAATATTTCAGCCCGTCAAATCTAGCGCTCCTCTACAAGTCCAACATTAGACCTAGAATGGAATACAACTCCCATATATGGGCTGGGGCTGGTCGCACAGCCTTAGCTTCATTGGATATTGTCCAAAAGAGAGCCTTCAAGCTCGTTGGCGATTTGGAATTAACTTGTCATATCGACTCACTCGAGCACCGCCGCAATGTTGGATGCCTTTCGCTCCTTTATCGCTATATGCATGGTCACTGTTCTGATGAAATATCTAGTCTAATCCCTTGTAGAATGATTCCTGCACGCAATACTCGCGCTGCAAACCGCGCACATCCCTTAACCCTTCAAATTACTTTCGGCCGTATAGTAAAATTCCGAGATGCTTTTTTATCTCGAACAGTGCGAATGTGGAACAGCTTACCATCTTCTGTTTTTCCTCCGGCATACAATCTGCGGAAATTTAAAGGCGACATACATCGGCACCTCCGAGACTTTCCTCATATCCCCTAATCCTTTCCCTATCTCCTTCTTGCCATGCTGTGCTTTGCCTCATAGGGTATCCCCTGAGCTTGGCTTAATAATAATAAAAAAAAAAAAAAACAAACTATTGCGAGGATTCTTAGAATATTAGCGGAGGTAAATACATTCCTATAAAACCTCAGAATAGAACCATTCAGAAATATTGAAAAAGTAGAAATCTTACTTATAGTCGCAACTAGTACAGAGAAATATGAATATGACCACAAAAATGGTTTGAACCTAACTATAAGCTCATTTTTAGGATTCGGCGTAAGCTCAAATTTATTTCATAGAATGATGAAAGTACTTTTACCAAAGCAACAGAGTAATAAACTTTCATAACATGCATACCTAGGGACATGTAAATCGATGCAGCGTCATTTTGCAGCAACAATTTAGTATTATCCCCTACACATGAATCATAGGAGGTCATTTTGTTAAGACTGTACAAGAAATGACACGATGATTAATGTGAAATATTTTAAGTTTCTTCAAAAATTCGGCCTTATCTCTTGAATGAGCTTTCCTTAAGCTTACGATCTTGGATCATACGTCAGCATGGCGGTACACTTCCAGATTGCGGTCTTATTTTATACGAGGATAGCTGAATCAAAAATGGATTTTATGTAGTGATCCCAATTCCTAGTATCTTGGGTCACCAACTCTAGCAATCCTTGATTTTTATTTTGGGGGTTATCTTTAGAATTTATTACACAGAAACGTGAATAGAAGATCTAAAATACGCGAAACCCTATATAAAAAACAGTTTTTAGACAGCAGTATAAGTTTGGTAATCCGTAGACCTCGGGTATGCATTCGAGGAAATGGAAATAGTTTCAAAAAGTCTTCGTCATTTTTATTTAGATTTACGCTCTTTTAGTGCATAATATTTTATTTACTACAAAAATAACAAAGAATCTTGAAAATTTAAAGCAAGAAATTTTTTCGTAAAAGGTGGGATTTTATGAGTCTCATAAACACATTACATAAGTATCTGAAAACAATTACATATACATAGATTACTTGAAAAATAACGTACTCAGGTTACCAAATCTTGTAAAAAAGCGTTATTTTTACTATGGGTTCTTGGCGAGAAACCCGTCAAAACTATGAACACATTAGTATACTCTTTCAAATTTGTTGACAGAGAGTGTGATGTATTTTTGAAAGCCTGGGAGGTTTATTATTTATTTCTTGATATCTATACTACCGGTTTCTAGTGTATATAATAACAAACCTATAAAACTTTTACCATCCCCATCACAACCCAAACAACACATCTTACCTCTCATTCTTACCCATCCTCGCCACAATTCAATTTATATTTTGTTCATATACATACATATATGTATATTTAACAATCCTTAAACACACTCTGTTTCAATACTCAATTCAACTCAACCTATTCAATTCAACCTATGATAAACGATTTTTTAGAAAATAGAGTGTCACCCAAGACAGTTCTAACTTAGGTACTGGGCAAGTTGTCTAGTCATAACAGAATTCGGCCTTTATATATGAAATTTCAAGAGACTGGCCGAAAATATAGATTGAAAAAAACAGAAAATTTCAAATTATTTATAGCTTTGAAACAGAGAATATAATGTAGGACTTTCAGAAAACAATTTCATGTTCAAAATTAAGTGACAGTAGGGTTAATGTACAGTTACAAATTGCAACTTTTACTGCAGCGCAGCACACAAAGCTCCACGAGGATTGCAATGTGTAAACATCTCTGAAACGCAAAAAGTTGCGCCTGTTGCTATGCTTGCAGCTTTTTCGTGCTGTCGCAGGAAGTTGCAATGCGTAAACATCTAAATTTAAGGTTGAAGGCGCAGTAAAAAAATATTAGTTTGGTTGAAACTTGTTCTGCGGTTGCTCGTGCAGCATTTTCAGACGTTGCTTAAGTTTGTGTGGTAAATAACCAAATTTTAATTCCAAATTCATCAACATCTATAGTTGCTGTGTTAATTATTATCTTAAGCTAATAATTTATAAGGATAGTTTCATAAATATTATTTTATATAAATTTACCTTTTGCTAAAAATCTCAGAGTTATAGTTAACCGTTTACAGTGCGAGATATTGCTTTCCTCATATAGGTATATTTTCTCTTTATAAGAATTAGAATCTCTTCAAAGCCGTCAAACCCTATGATAAGCGCAAGAAATTTTTACATAAAAATTTCATCTCCAGTACGTAATTCTGTCATTAAATTATTTACGGGTCCATTACACAATTTATTATCTATCTATTTTTTCATCCAACACCTCTTCCTTTTAAGCTTCTTATTTAAATTTTTAGCAAAATTAATGACAAACAAGCGACAGCTTGCACTTCTGCAACATCGAGATATATTAATTTTGTCCAACAACTACTTCCAAGTTAAGCTGGAGACTAATGGCAATAAAAGCTGCGCACAGCAAAATCTGCAGCGTGCGTAATCACCTTTGCAACTTTTGCGAAAGGTTGCAACTTCTGAGTTGCGTGCAGCAAAAACTGCAGATTGCGAGCGCAATTTTACTCCACTACGAGTAAGCACCACTGCAACTTTTGCAGCTGTAACATTAAAAGCTACACATTACAACCGTACCTTAAGAACACCTGTTCACAACATAATAAATATATACGAAATGTTGCTACATTTAAAATTCTCAAACCGCAAACACATTATATGGAACTAATGTAAACTGGCTCCCAGTAAATTTTATCGTATTGTAAATATGAATACCAAAACCCATATTATTTACTTTACACATAAATTACACAACCTTTTCATAAATGATCTCATTCTCTCACCAACAAGTGTTCAAAAGAGGGCACTCCAATAATTTTTTTATCTGCCTTAATTAGCATTTTTTGTGTGTGCTTATTTCTACCCAATTAATAGATTTCACAAAATTTTCCACAAAACTCGTATTCACTTATACTAATTTTCCAAATAAATTACAAAAAGCGATAAAACAATATTTCGCCATTATAAGTTTTTTTTTTTTAATTTAAATTTACCTTACAATTTATGCATAGCATTTATTAATTCTTAATTGTTTTTTGTTTTTAAATGATTTATGAATTAATTTCCTCGTTTTTTTTTCTCCATTTTATTGTTGTTTTATGATTGTTTGTTATTTATCACAGAAAGTTGAAAACAATTAAAACGTTTAAACAAGAAAAATGTAAAAAATAAAGCTGAACCACATATAGAAGAGAAATTAAATTAGAATGATGATAAGCAGGTTTTGTTTTATAATAAACGGATTATTAGAAAAATATTTTATAATGTATACATATACAGGTATACAGAGATCTATTTATATATAACGTGTAAATCATCCAATTTGTTTGATTTCTTTTTGTTGGTTTAATTTTGACAGCGGGATTATAAGTGCACTAAGATTACTTTGTCCAGGCATTTATTATACATACAGAGAAGAGATTTTTGGGCTTCTGTAATTTTTGTTTTTTTTTTCTTTTTAATAATATTATATTAATTTCTGTATATATGATGATTTTATTTTAATTTATTATTAAAATTTACAAATTACGTTTGAAATTAATTTATGAATTAAAAACGAGATAAAAATAAAATAAATAAATCAATTCAGGATAAAACTTAAATCTACAAAAATTATTCATTCTGTGGTGGCAATGAAATATTCAATGTGCGGCAATTTATTGGATTAAAAATAATCGAAGAATTGGTCATATGGAAATATTAAATGAATCAATTGTACTTGCAGACTTATGTTGAAAAAAAAAATTGGAAAATGCATCCATGAATAATATAAATTTCTGAAAAACGCATAGTGGAAAATTCGTCATGGCTTTACAATTATTCGAGATACATCTAGTTTCAAAAAGAAATCAAATATATTCAATGGGGATTGTTGATAATTTTACCGTATAGTTTTAAGGATGGGTGGAACTGACTAGTCTTAGAAAATTAAATGTTTAGCAAAGATGCAATAATGTTTTAAAATCTCTTTTAGGATATTTGGAGGAAGTAAATGCAGCACATCGATTAACTTTTGAAACGAGATTGTTGTTGGTAGATGGCCGGATATAAGAGGAGATGAGATAAATCAGCTTATCCATCTATCCAAAATCATGGTATTGATGTACATATATTCTCTTAATTTATAAGAATAATTGCGTCCACTATAATATATCAAAGCATAATGGTCGTCGTTTCAAAAGGGTACATACCTACTATCCCATTACTGTGGTCAATTGCAGTCAATGAACTACTAAGCAGACCCAGTAAAGCTGGGTATAGAAATACAAGGCTGGACCGCAGCAACACCAAATATCACGTGCCTAGTCTGACTAATTACACAAAAAAATAATGCTGAAAAAATAGTACAGGTACAATTGAAAACTTATACTGCCGCCTGTGAACTAATACTTAACCTATCAATTTAACATCTATTAAAAAACAAAAAGGTAATCCAGACCTCTATACATGACATTGTTCTGACAACTGAAGACGGAGAGTCACAAGAAATAAATGAAACCGATCTAGTGAAAGAGATCCAATGTGACTCAATATTTTGCATTCTCCATAGCTGATATTTTTGATTCCTGAATATAATTCGGAAAAAATAGCTTTAGGGAAGTGATTTACGGCCTGAATTCATTGAACTGTTAGTATTGCTCTGTTAATAATTGATCGCACAACTAAAATATATTTTCCATTCTAAAACTCAAATTGTTCCACCTTTACTTCGCCTTTTTAATAGAATTTTATAAAAATTCGAAAACTTCATTTTCCGAATTGAGAACTTCTTTGAATCATTCTTGCAAAAAAAAAAACAAAAACAAGGTTCATACTACGCGAATTTTAATTTAAGTACCATTTCTAACAACATTCTAAAAATCTCTCCTTTGTGAAAGGATAATATGTGTCATTGCCAATATAACATAATACTCCTATTAGAAATTACTCTGTGGGTATGGCCCAATTATATTCGAGCATTACGCTACAATGATTAAGTGACTTAGTACTTAGCTTTCCATTCGATCAATAGGTCATACAAAAAATAAACAAGAGTATATTGAATATATTGGAATGTAAGATCAGCACATATTCCAGTCCTAAGCAGACCAACATTGCCTTCCAAGTATAAATATACGCTACTGGACTGTGCATTAAAAACCTTAGAAAGAGCTGCATGAATCAAAAAATCCATATTCTCTTTAACAGTAAATCTGCATCTTGAATCAAACAGATTAAATCAAAATTGTTAGAGGATTGTCTAAAAATGGTCAAAATTTTGGTGCCCTTGTTCTGGGAGCGTGGAAGAAAAAGAGAAAATTGCATTTTATATTTTTGCTTGGCTCACAGTAGACTCAGACTTTTTGGAGAAATACTGCCTGACTTCATCGAAAGTGATGTTTAGGTCCACTTAAGAAAAAATACTGGAGTTTGCCGAGACATAGAGTTTCATTATTTGAGCTATAAATCAGAAGAGTTCAGCACTGATTTCAATGAATGGAATCGTTTCCTCCACGATTTGAACCATAACCTATAAATGGGCTTTATATATCTATTTATTTATACAGGGTGTTTAATAACATAACGCATAACTTAAGGGTTCGATAGCTGAGGTAAATAAAAACAAAATTTTTAGGGTAAGGGAGAAGGGGGTAAGACGCGTCGTTTCAGCGGTAGGGGGCGTTTCAGATTTTTAGTACTTTTTCCACTTTACACCCTATAACTTTTTGACAGAATTGGAAAAAAATCCAAAATTATTTGAAATTTTTACGATTTTCCCGCAAAGGTGTATAATAACTAAACAGTTTTTTTGCAAGATTTAGAGATCGTGGAATGGTACCTTTAATTTGACTGTGCACATGTATCTCCCTAAATGTAAACGTTTTTAAGATAAACTTGTTTTTATGATGCATAGTTTCATTTTTTTTTCATTTTGTTAATTTTGCGTGGAATTGCATAAAATTAGGCGTAATTTTTATCGCCAGTAGCAAAATTAATGACATTATACATCACAAAAACAAGTTTATCTCAAAAACGGTTGCATTTAGTTAGATACATGTACTTAGTCAAATTAAAGGTAACATTCCGCTGTCTCTAAATCTTGTAAAAAAAATGCACTTTGGCGGGAAAATCGTTAAAATTTGAAAAAAACTAGGAATTTTTTTCTACATTTTTTTTTTATTGACGTCCTACGTCCGACGGAAGGTGACAGGAAATGAAATGAATCTCACCTTTATAGGGTGTATATCACAAAGTTACAGGATGTAATATGGAAAATGTGCTAAACATCTTAAACCCCCCTACCCCCGAAACGACACGTCTTACCCCTCCATCGCATTATAATTTTTTGCTTGTATCCACTTCAGCTTTCAAACTCTACAGTTATGCGGACCGATAGTATACTGAGTCTTAAAACTACTACCAATTTGCATAAGTTTGGTTGCATGTTACTTAATGGGATATTTCACTACGAGTAAGGGATATCAGGCAATCAACATAAAAATGTGACAATACCGTTCACCTTCCCTTCGTTTTTCCACTGTAATAGACAGCGAAAGCAGTAACAAATACAAATGACTAAAGAAAATTTATTTCTTATGGTTCATTATAAATTCAGATATACAATATGAGTAAATATTTGTACTCGCAATCTTAATTGAAATGAAGGATAATCCTTTCTCCAATGGCTTATGTAAAGCAACTCTCTGCCTAAGACTCAACAGGTTGGAGGTGAGATAAGAAAGATAATACCAACTGAGACGTTTGTCAGCTCATTTGATGTGACAGGAAATTTCAAACATTTATTGAATCGTGAATTAACCTTTAAGTAATGCTACGAAAAAGTGTAAAGTAATATTTACCAATTCCACATTCGAAAAATAAAGCACTTTACGCTCTTCTACATGCCCAATGTATTACTTTTGGTATAGAATTTTAATGTCTTAGCTGGTTCTAAGTAATTTTGATTTAGTTGAAATTGATTTTTGGCTTTGTTAAATTTCATGAAAAAGTTTCCAATACATAGGTAAATGATATTGGTGAGCAAACTGAAAATCCATGAAATATTATGAGTTATGTTTTAAAAGGTTTCATACTACAGAAAACTACTCAGCTTCGGATAATCCTATCAAACTTACAATTGTTTCTTATACTAGCCAAAGATTGGACAGCAGTAACCATAATGTTGATATTATTTCAAGGTCGTTTCATTATGCATTGAAGTAAATTTGTCGGTACATACAAATTATCTGATAACACTGCTTGCCCCGGAACAATATTTGAGCAATACATTCGGGTAACGCGGAAAACTTATAACAAAATGCCAATTCGTCAAATTTGTTTTAGTATATTCATATGTATCTCAAACTATGAAACATGTTGAGATATTTTCGTATGATATTTAATATGAAGTCTACATCTCTTCACCTCTACTTCGACTCGGTTAAGCTACCTGCATTCTGCCATAACTTCGGGAGTTTTCAGTCATATGACTGTCGTTCTATGCAGACGTTTCCCTCGCAAGATGTGCCCGATTGAATGCAATTTACGGCAACGGATTTATACGTCTTCTTTCGATTTTTGTCTAGTAAATGGTCGAAGGTGGCATTTCATAAGCACTTGCATACAGAGTTGCTCCCTAGGATTTTACAACCGTAAAGTAGATCAGACGATTGCATATTTGAATTGAAAGGTTCAACTGTTTCGACAAAATACTTAAAAATTCTCCGTACCAGTCTGATTGATGACTTCAACGTCTACCTTTTTTCGCCGGTAGTAGTGAGAATACCATCGAGGTAATAAAATTTATGCATTTCATCGATTACCTGCACATCATAAAATACACTTGCTTTCCTTAAATTTTTGAGCCACATCTTGATGTGGGTCTTTAGATTTGTTGACGAGCTTTCGTGGTACATGGTGTATAGTTTAAAACAACTAACCTTAGAGAGAAAGAACATAGCTATATTTTCCGCCACTATGTTCATCTATTTTACTTTCATTCCAGTGCAGTAATTAGTACAAAATTACTATAAAGATCAAACATTTTTTTTTAGATATTACAGACTTGTTTGACATCGAAAAAAATCAATGTCTGTGACAACTGCGAAATTCTCCTTAGGCAAACTTGGCAGTTTACTATGGACCAAACCCTACAGGGGGCCACGCAAGGTTCTGAAATGGTGTACGTGGAGGACATGCAATACAGGACATTAAAACACAAATTTAATTCATTTTATTGTTCCTGCATACAGGGATCTCTGAATATTTATTTCCTGACCATGCTGTCGAATGACTTCTTGGGAAAATTCAATAAATTTAGCAAATGTTTGCAATCTGTGATCAATCGCACTTCATATGATCGCCGAACTTTATCAGTCGGGTGGTAACATACCCATAAGGAAAGTTGGTATTTTTGACAATTATGAGTCGAAAACGGGGACAATAACTATGCATTCGTTGTGATGAGAAAACGTAAGCGAAAAATTCAGTTGGATGAAGTAAATGGAAACCAGATCGAATTCACACTATTCAGTAGGGACGGATTCAGAGCTATCGTTTTCAACGTGATAATCGACAGGTTGATTGCAGAACTACAAAGATGTTATTCTGCTTAGAAGAACTTAGGTAAAATGTTTGACTTTCCCATGAAGCTACATAGCTTGGAGTCTCAACATATCCGCGAGGGCGTATTGAACTTGAAGGCCTTTTAACTAGGAGATTTAGGCGGGACTTTGGCAAACGAGTATCTGCACATGCGAGATTATTTGTCGTCCGCTGAGCTTACACACGCGGAAAAGAAATATCATCCTTAGAGTTATACAATCACATCATCGAAAAAGGCTTTTTGGATATTCATCCAAATGTAGAAATAGCGCTTGTTGTCCACACTATGATCAAACAGCTCAACAGAACGGTCGTCTTCAGTGCAAAAACGAGTGAAGAACTAATTGGGATCTACCACAGAGGAGTTTCAATTCACTCTCTACGCTGTGCATAGAGTGAGGTAATACGTACCATTGCAACATGCAACGAACTTTCTTTGTATATAATTTCTTACTTATTTTAATGATTTGTCAATGCACGTTAAATAAAAGAAAATAACGGTAACAGTTTAGTTTCATTCAATTATTTAAAAAAGGGGCCCTGACTCTGTTAACCGCCTAGGGGTCCTGGGTCTTCATATCCTTAATTTCGCCTTGTATTCGTTTATGTAAGTAGTTATTATCTGTGCAATTATTTTGATAACGACTGCAAGTAGACATAGGTTGGTATAACTTTCCAGTTCTTTTCTGGAAATTTTGCAATTACCCTAACTTCGGAAAATTCTCAAATATGATGATTTCCTAAGCTACTTTGATGAGCGTCTGAATAATGTCGCCACTAAATTGCTGTTAAGAGGTCACTAAGAATCCTGTCGATTCGGGGACTTTAAGAATTGCTAAAACATCCAAACTATACTGTAAGTGCCTGTGCTACCACTATTAAATGGTAGAGTGAATATGTTACGTAATATTCGGGGCCGAGATGTCATTGAGCCCTAAATTTTTTTAATCTAACAATTCAAATCTTACTGGTAGCTAACATCACGATATGAAAGAGCTACTATAGTTATCCACACATATTGCTCATTTTATTGACATGAAAATAACTACATATTAGAAAAGTCAAGAAGATTATTTTTGACTCTATCTCAGTATAACTTACTGAGCTAATCTGGAACCACTTATAAGTCATTTGTCAAAAATGCAAATATACAAGGGAAAATGCAGTTCCATTACAGTTCTACATAAAATAACAAGCCACTTCGTATTGAAGTTTTTACTTAACAAACTTTACTTAACTACCACCTGTAATCCTATAAATCTCATGAAAATGCAACACTATCATAGTCACAGCAGCAATTAAAAGCTATGAAGTTGCAGTCCTTGTATTGCGCTCTTAAAATAAATTGGAAAGAACCTCCCGTTTTAATTTTATGCCAGCCAGAGTACAGCACGAATGTAAATTTATTCCAAGACTTTATGTGAAGGAAAAAGTACCAAACGTTTTGTTTTTGTGTTTCTCGCAATGGAGATATATCCATAAATAATAAGTTCCATGGTGCAGATTTTCTTAAATTGTCACTTAGTTCGTATACAAATATTCAAAAGAAGTAAGAAAGCTTCAAAGAACACTTATAATACTTGATAAGGATGAATATAGAGAGAATTATTCATGATTCACATTTTCTTATACAACTTCTTATAAGTTTTCATTAAATACGTCGTAAGCTCTCAACATGTAATAAAACCAATTGCAATACGAAGGAAGACATTTTGTATACAAATCTTGACCCAAATCTCAAATGAGGTGTAATCTCTAGTGTAGATCTAAGTTCCTGCCTGCATATCGAGGTGTGTGACTTCAGACTGCCAATTTATTTACTTCCGTTTAGTACCGAGACTAAGTTTTATGGCTATCAAAAACCTTTTACCGATTTGTTTGTTTAGTTTCGCATTTTACATGTAGTGTTTTTTCAGCAAATTTCGCATAGGTCGGTATATCAAAGTAGGTACAATTTCATTCAGAATGGTTCCAAATTGTTTTTAAAGTATGAAAATGTTAACACTGACTGCTGACCAGTACACCCTTAAGGATTCCGATATCTTCGGATATTTATGTGAACGCGTTTGGCTCGATCAAGCTCTTATTAAACGGCCCATACAGGGCGAACATGTTGCCCCAACTTGGTGTAACTTGGTGAAAGCTTTTTCTCCACACACTGTCAAACATGCTGTCCAACATCAGGATAGAAACACACATCAGGAGTTGCTAGAACTGTTCACAATTATCTTTTCTTAAGCATATGTGTCTTTTCTTGGGGTTGCCAGAGTTTCTTTTCTTTGTTTTGTGCCTTATGGAAAATTTAGGGTATAGAGTGTATTTAAACAAGTAAGCTTGGCAGGAGTAATAATTCAATAATATAAATGAAATGTTGCAACAGGGCTGTACTGCGATTATATCTATTATAGGAGAAACCAAAGCAAAGTGAGATAAAGAGGCAAGGTGCTCTTTCTACTGGTGGTATCAAAGCAACTGCTGGAAGCGGCTGCGATTGGATTTCAGTTGTGAAGTAGTCACCGCGAGCACAGAACGTTCATTGGGTTACTTGTGATGTTTACGTGGCAGTTCAAAAGCTCCCTATCTATGTAGATTTGATGAAAGGTCTCCCGCTGTTTATTAAACAAAGATACGTGGCTGAGTTCATAATGCTTAACCACTTGAAATGTGGTTACTCAAGATATATTTTTAATGTTATCTAAATATAAACGATGATAATACTGCACTGTCCTTGTTTTGTTTATATACCTCATATTGGGGAAAGCGGTGTAGGCTAATTGGAGTCTTATGTGATTTGATTGGATTCTTTGTATTTTAATTGTAATTTTAACCTCAAACCGAATTTTTCTAATCTTATCTGCCATGTGTGATGTTTATGTTATGTCTATGGACATATGTTCCATGCTTTTTTCAATAATTAATCTAAATCAGTTAGTTGCTTTTAAATTGAAACTACCGAACTTCGTCTTATAAAATGTCAACCACTTTGTTCTACAAATGAAGTAAAGGTTGGTTGGGTATAACACTCCCCCAATATATCTTCTATTCTAGCTAATCTAGAAAAAGGGAAGAAAGATCATCTTGTAGAAGTAATCGATAACAAGTGTACTACGGTAACCTATTTACTCAATTGAGACACTTCTATAATTTATTTGTTGAATCTAAATACTGATGAAAATGTTGTATCCCATTTTTGCTCTGGTCTCCCCTAGAGCTGAAAAATTGCTCCGCCAGATGATATAATCAAACCCCTTTATTAGCTGGTGACTTATCAAAATATTCATTGTGATCTTCGAACCTGTAAATTTCATAACAAAATTCGTATTTAATTTAGTCGCTTGTCCTTTATTGAAAGTTATATATGACCATTTCGAAATATAGTCACGATATTTTAGATATTTATTGATATTATTTAGGTAACTATTTCCACTTACTCAGTTAAGAGAAAAAATTAATCTATTGCGTTGCAAAGTAATAAATAAATGTTACAAACATTTTTATTTGTAGTTTTATAAAATTTATGATAACAAATGCAAAAATTTCCTTACGAAGCTTAGCAATTTTCAGTAAAGCAAAAGATAAAATTATGTTATGGCGATACGGAAAATCTAAGTATCACATTGGTACCACATTGTTACCAGTTTGTTACCAGATTGTTACCAGATTGTTACCACTTTGCGACTTTTTCTTATAATAAATATTCTGCATGAAGGAAAGTAATGCTGATGTCTTTGATTGTGAAAAATGTGGGTTCCTCATTTATATGATCAACTAGATGTGATTATTTATTTGCAGTTATGTACGCACATACTAGTTTGAAATATCACTTAAAGTTTCAGCACCACATTGCATAAGAATGAATGTATTTCTTTGCTTAAAATATTTCAATAAAAAGGAAAATCTTCAACTAATTGTTAAAATTATTCAATATTTACTTAAAACTTCATTCTAAATTATTGATAGAATTATTTTCTTTAAATTAATTATTATTATTTTTGTTAAATTTAAATTACAGAAGCCTCTAAGATAGTATGATAGAGAGTTTTTATAGTTTAGTTTAGGTATACATAAATCGGCAAAATGCATTATACCAAATATTAATATCAATAAAATTACAAAAAAAAATAACCATTTTATACCAAACATGCATAGAATAGATGCATAGCAAATAAAATTAAAAACAAATTAAATAATTAAACATAAAAGAAATTAGGACGGCGTAGTTTCATAGCGCTATTCTGGAATTTACACAACATTACGTTTTGCACTTCTACATACAAATTATGTACAGAAATGAATTTAATTTATGCACACGAAAATATTTCATAAAGAAAACGTGCAGAACTTGAGTATAAGGATTAGCTACATATGACTAATAAAAAATCACCCTAAAATTTCAGCACTTGATTTGTTTTATTCGTCGACTAAACTTTCTGACACTATCATGTTAATATGGTAAAACTCTTGTAATTTTAAATGGTATTCTAAGCATAACAAAAAATATAATATTATAATTCTACAGCTAATTTGAAACTTATCCTTTTAAAATTGCTTGGTTTTTTTTTTTTTTAAATCACGGAAAGCGTATTTGCGCATTTGTTTATCATTAACAATTCGAAAAATTATTTTCCACGCGTCGATTTTTTTAAAGTCTGATTAGAGTTAAGCTTAAGTAGATAAACATAAAAATGTTAATATATTTTCTTCCTTTATTAGTTTTAGGCCATTTTTTTGTTCTATTACTAATAATCGAATATGAGTTTGATTGGGACTTAAATTTATTTACAATATTAACTGTGTTCTTACGGGATTGTTGGTTTCAGAAGACTTATTGATTACATTTTCCTTGAAGTATACTGAATCATTTTTCTGAAATACGAAGCTCCGGATTTATTACAATTGGCTATAAAAACTTCATTCACACGAATTTATGAAAGAATTTAAAGAAATTTGTAATAGAATGAAATTAAGTTTAAGGTCATGAGGTCAGTTCTTGATGTAAAACCTGGTTCAAGTACATGACAAGATTTTTTGTAATCCAATAAATAATGAGGTTTTTTTTTCAACTCCATGACTTAAAAATCACATCGAGTGGGAATAAACTAGGTCCGTTAACTTATGATCCATAATAGAAGATATTAAATTCACCTTGTCCTAAATGTAAGCTTCAAAGTTAAAATGGAAACGAAAAAGGACTGTATTCGGCATATTTTGCTTTATGAGAAATTGCGAATTGGGAACTGTAGTCTTAAAAACCAGCCTCGTTCTTGTGATCTATTGAGCTCAACGAAGACCTAACGCAAGCCCTGGAACAGCAAAATGCTATCGCAACTGGAACTAGACGAAAAGCTTGGACATTTGATCATTCACCTAATTCATGAACGTCTGCGTCATTCCATCGGCAAACTCAGCAAATTAATTCGGTATAAATTACACGGAAAAATAACCCGGGGCGAAAAAAATTCCGAAATACAAAAGCGTTAGATTCCGAAAAACTAAATAATGGTATAAAAAAATCACAGAAGGTACACTAAGTGTAGATTCTAAAATAATCAAATCGTTTTTATACCTGAAACTTGAAAATATCGGGATAAAAGGAACCAAAAAAAAAATACGGATTGGTAAAGGGTAATGCTCCCTTGTCATACAAATTTAGGCTAACACTTCCAGACATGAGAGATATCTTAAATGATGCATTATGATACTCGTGCTCTAGACATATTTTATTAGCAATGTTTATTTCAGTTAAGCAGGGGAAGGCTTTAGCGATCGGATGTAGCTTGAGCGACTTTCTTGGGTAAAAAAGTGGTATTTTCTACCTCTCATGATTGTGCGAAATTGGTGAGTCGTGGAAAATGGCTTCTTATGAGAAAAATGTTCACAATAGAGTGCTAATGGCCATCAACGAAAGAACTGTAAAAATAATTGCGAAATGTACTAGCTAGGGTGTATGTAATCCAAGTGTATGAAAATGGGTCCCGAGAAAGTTTTCTGAATCGAGAAAAAAGTACACCATCCGACAGAACTCCTCGAGGCGTATAATTTGATATGCAACAGACGGAATTGCAGGCACCCCCTCCCACGCCGGGAATTTCGACCCCACCTTAAAAGTATGCAGAAAACGATTTCCTTCTACGAACTATATCTGGTAATGAGTTGAGGCAAAGATTGACACCCGTTCTCTGATCGGACATAACCCTACCGAGTTAGAAGCAATCTAACATACGAAAAATCTAGTACCTCAGTTCGAATAAAAACGAGGGAAATACTAAAAAAGTTAGTATGGGGATGGCTATAAATATCTATTTAAGCCTTCGAGTATAGGAGTGTGGGTACTCAAACTTCTTCTCAGGACCTAAGGAATTCGATTCTGTACTACATTTTCCAAAATGTACTACATCATTACTTTGACCATCCCAGACTTCCCCGTTTAATTTAAATTAAAATTATTAATAAAATATGTTCAGAGTATTATAATGTATCGTTTAAGACATTTCTCATGTCTAGAGGGGGTAGGGCCTAAAATTGGCATTCCCCTTTTAAATTTCAGAAAATTTATTTCCAAATAGTTTTTACGCTTCTTTCTTTCGAGTCTGAATCACATAAGATGTTTTGTTTCAAGATACAAAATCCTGAAGTATACCATTTTTCGAATAACACTGCAATCTCGGAAAATGGTATGCGCTTTTTGCAAAAATTGGGAGAGATTAAATTATTTTGAATTTTTTCACTGAAGTTTATTGTGTAAATTTTGTTATCAGAATTATAAAATTCAAGATTTAAGACATATTAAAATTATCTTAAATTCAAAAAACTATAATATTTCCTATTTTTATATACCTATTCGAGAATTTATATTTTGCCATTTTCGAGTTTTGTGCTTTGGGGATTTATATAGAATCAGAAAAACTTCCAGTCCAAAACTATTTCAGTAAATATATTTTTCCGAAACTTTAATTTAACTTTTGAAGGCTATTTTAAAATAAAGCAGTCCGAATAACTTTGTTAGTGGTAAAGAAAAGATAATGAACTCATCAAAAGTAGACTCTAAGAAATCCCCGTTATCGATATTAGTAATCCCAGAGTACCAAATATCGATGTTAGCATATGGAGAAAAGTAGGTTGAATGTTACCCACAAAATGACGATAAAATTAAATTATTATAAATTCCGAGATTTTGTTTTTTAAGATTTTAATTTCATTTGCCGGGATTTTTTTCTCCTACATTTTGTAGTCAGTATACTTAAACTGGGATTTATACCCACGTATGCTTAACTGTATATAGTTCATCCAAAGAAATATTTTCAAGTACATCTCTATCACTTCCAGCTGCACAGCCAGGTCGAAACAAGAACGAAGAAATGAACGTTATTATTTCAACAGATGTGGTTAACAGATTCATAGTATCTATAGTCAGAGTCCCCATTGTGATAAACCACAAATATTATTCAAAACAAACATGAGTTAATCCTTGTAAAGAAAATTGCTCTAATTTCACCGAATCAGGGCAAAACAGACCAAGTTATGGCTGTTATCAACCATATTGAGCATCTAAGCTTCTAAGAAAATCCTGACCAGGGACCTTGTTACGTTTTTTGTTTTCTTTTTTTTCGATAACTCCTTTCCCTATTATAATTCAACCTAAATAAACAAAAGCGATTTAATCATCTCAATTAAAATTATATCTTCAATGCAGATTAATTCTTAGTTACAACATAAACCGTTCCAAAAATCATTGTAAAAACAAAAACACTTTTAAACTTTTCCCTTATACTTACATATAAACGTGTACAGATTGAACTGCATTACTAAAAATAAAATTAAACTCGAAAAGGACGAGTCTAGTCTGCAAAAGAATATTAGACTCACACCGTAATAGCTCGATCCGAAACCAACAATTCACCGTAAAATATGTAAGTGTTAGTAATTGTGATCGTTCTTCTCCTTCTCTAAAACTATAAATATAATTTGGTTCTTCGTTTTTGGAAGTATTAAAATTAAAAAATATAAAAATCCTTTTTGCAAAAAAAAAAAAATCTTTAAGAAATGCAGTGCGTGTGAAAGCGAAAAGCTCTAGCAATAAAAGTGTTTTCTTTCAAATTTAAGTTTGGTAGATAGTTGAAATTTAGCATATTGCCACATGAGCCTTTTTGTTTTTCTTTTTAAATAACCTTAAAACTACAGTTATTCAATTTATTGATGTACTTCTAATATTTATACTTCTTTATCTAAGTAATAATCATTAGATTTAATTTAATTTAAAATATTAACATTTTTATAAGTGTTATTTATAAATTTATACAATTTAAAACTTTTATTGGTGTTTTTTTGTCACTTTTCATATTTTCAAATATTTTAGTTTTTGAAAATCACGTCACTGGAATATTGTGAATTTCAATTTAGAAAGTTGTTCATGGTGTTCATTTTCATTTCGTTCATGATAGAAGAATTTTAAAAAAGTTTTTTTTGTGCCTAGACAATAGTTTTAAGATAAAAGACCTTTACAAATATTTTTATTTATTTTTTCATAAATACAAACACATCCTTTCCGAAGGATTTTTAAATTATCGCGATAGCAAACTGACTTTCGGACTCAATTTACTGGATGGAAATTTATAGTTCAATTCTAATTCTTCATTAAAAAAAATGATAGAAATGGGAGAAATATAAATTTGAATTTTAATGCATGCCAAAAATCGACAAATTGCATTCATTATCATTAGGAACCACATTTTCCTTTAGTGGACACTATCTCCTAACTTGACAATATTTTTGCAAGTCGTCGATGAGCCAATCGCTCTTATTTCTAAATTACGCCAACACAAACACACACAAGCCATATTGGCAGTTTGAGTGTTCAAAGGAAAGGGACATACCGTGCTTATCATTGAGTATATTTTTTGTATACATAATTGATGTCAGTTATTGAAATTTGAAAGTATTCGGCTAGCAGCTGTCACAGGATGTATTCTTAGATTTCCTGAGATTTATCCATCTTTTTGGTTTCCGGATTGCCTAGATGCAACTATTATGAGTGGCGGGAGGATAAACGAAATTAATAGCCCAACATTGGCCTTTCACTAATCTTCGAAATCATTTTTACGAATGATACAATTGTCCGAACCATCCATCATTCATTAAGGTAGCAGCAGCTACATACGGTCATGCAAGCTATTAATGCGGTACTTTCAAATTATCTAAGCAGACTTCCAGTTGTTTATAAAAGTAGCAATGGCTTTCATACTAGCACATATGTATTTACCTACTTCCATCTTTCGTCCTCATGTATTAAGAATAACATCAATTTTGAGCTTTAAAACGTGAAAAGGGAAATTTTTAGTTGTGTCGTTGTTGTTTCGAACAAGCATTATATTGGCAACCGTTCAGCTGATTTTAGAAGGTTTCGAGCAAGAAATTTGATATCCGCAGCGGGATGAGGTTAAATACCGGTAATTAAGCTCATAAGTTCCTCTTCTATTTTTACGTGCAACCGACTTGAAGTTTGGGCAGTAAATTCAACCAGAAAAACTGAAAAAAGCTTAGTACTCCGTTCCAAGATAAAAACAAAACTAAATCTGCAAGAAAGAATTTATAAAATGGAAAGAAAGTTTGGTCTCCGCGTGTTATTTGAGGTGATTTTTCCGCTCATAAAAAAATTGAAACGAAGAAAGTTGGATGCCACGGACAAAAGGCGGTAAGCCTTAATGGTATCAGAGAACTTCATAAGTACTATATCCTTTGGAAAAAGACAATCTTTCCTAATTCATTATTTAAATGATCTGTTTTCTAATTTTTAATTTGCCTTTCAGTATGAAAGTTTTTTTTTTAGTTTTATAACGAATTCAGCTGTGTGTTCCATTTAATACGATTCATAACTTAACCTCGCAATGACAAAAATACGTGGTCTCCTAGACAAATTGTATTTTTGCTTGAGACTCATACCTTTGCATGAGTTGTCCTAGTTACGTTCAGAGGGAACGTAGAACAGTTCGTATAGAATCTGAAGAAGATATTTCGAGCCAATATTTTTTTTTCATTGATTTAACTACAATCTTATAAAATCGTTTAACCTATTTAACTTCATCTTTTTTTTCTACACGTAGAGCGGATACGACTCACCTCACTTAATATCTCCGTGGAAAATATTACTTTGACTTTTGTAAAAATTTATAATTTTTTATTTGTTTTGAAAATCGTCGTAAATATTTATGTTTGATACAAATTATAAAAAAAACATTATTGGTTTAAAATAAAGCAATTCAATTTGAAAAGCTTCTTCAATTTAATTAATTAATCAACGCACCATTTTTTAAATATTTTATATCCCGTGTCCAATAGAGCCTCACATATAAAAGGCTAAATAAGATTAATCCTTATTTGTGGCTTCTTACTCACATACATACGAAATACACTGAACAAAGATAAGTAATATTATCGTAATTTGTAAAGGTCTCTCTCTCTCTCTTAATTTAGTATCAAATTTAATTTATTACAGGTCACGGAAATGAAATTGTTTACCTGCACAGTCAGAGATTTTTGACAATAATAAGTAAAGAAGTATCGATTTGTCGAAGTTGAGATTTAAAAATTTATTTGAGTTTTTCATTTTAGAATTAACAATAATTATTTAATTAATATTTTCAATATTTTTTTCTTATAAAACTTTAACAACAATTTATTCTTGTAAAAATGTTTTTTTTTATTTCAAAATTTTTATCATTTATTTTTCTTAATAAAAAAAAATCACTGAAATTGATCTGAATTTTTTGGGATATTATTCAAATTGTAATTGCCAGGACGTTAAGGTTTTTTCTTTTTTTAATTTTCCTGACAGATTCCCAACATTATCAAGCCAGTGGAATACGCTTCCCTACGACGTCTGTTTTTTTGTTCTTGTTTTTAATAATATATTTTTTGTTTTTATATTTTCATATAATTTTATATATATATTTTTTTTTTTAATTTTCGTAATCCCGCTATATATAAACCTAACTTTGTATATGAGAACCATATTTATAATATTTTTTTGTGGGTTTTGTTATTAATTTTATAAAACATTTTTTTTCTTTTTTAGGATTATTATTATTATTAGTTTCATGATTTTATCTGTCGTTAGGTTAATCACCACCTAAACTTAATGCCTGTACTATACGTGGATCAGCTTTACTACCCTCACGGAATTCTTCTAATGTTAATCGATCATCGTGGTTTTTATCCATTTGATCAAATATTTTATCGACTCTCTTCTGTGGTGTATTATCGTCTTCAGTCTGTGGTTGCTGGCCCTATATTTATAGAGTAAAAAATAATATGAAATACGAAAAGACTAAATACTTAGTAGGTACTAGTATATACACTTAGTCTACTTAATTTTTATATGTAAAAAGTTTTAAGTTTTTAATTGTTTTCTATCAAGTCTTATAATTTAAAAATTGTGATACTTTTGTGCTTCTGATCATATCTATAACTTGGATATCAATGTGTTGAACTGTTTTGATAACGTAATCAGTGATTTTAAAGATATGTTTGAAGCAGGCAATACATGCTTTATTCTGAGCATTTTTGGTTCTAATTCTAGTTATAGAGTGTAGAAGGTGTGCAATATAAAGTCTAGGGCACTGCAACACACCATTGATGAAATGGGTCTTTAGAAATAAATGGCAATTCAAATTCGACACCTAATTATAAAGACTAGACTATAATCAAATCGGTTAACGTGATTGCGTGGTATCTATTTTTATCCTTCTTTCTAACATTGTTATGAATTTGGCATAGCTTTTAATAACATATCAGAGCAGCAAAATCCAATTGACAACATTTCAGTTAGAATATGAAAATCGGTTTGCTGTTATTATTCACAATCGCAATTTTGCAATTTTTGAGATTTTGTTTTTTCAGAATTTTGCATTTTCAGAATTTTGACAATTTCTACTAGAACAATTTTCGGGATATCTGTTCCCGTAAATACAGTTTTTGCGATAACCTCAGTTTCAATTTCAACTGTCTGAAATGGAGAAAAGCTTTCACAATGCTCAGACCATCAAAAAGTATTTACTTTTATCTTTATTTTTATTGTCCTATCCGAAATGATTTCAGCAATGCATTTTTACTCAATTACCATGCGCCTACCTTTCAACCACTCTCGTTAAAATTTCTAACTTTTTTTTACGTTATTCAATTAAGATTTCAATCTAGTTCGACACATTGAATTCGGAGTTTATGCTGGTATTGCTTGAAAGCATCAAAATACTTAGGTACTAGTTAGTGTAAAATCTATTTATTTAGCTACTTTTTCGTTCTATTTTTCAATTAAATATTAATTGGCTTATCTAAATTAAATGGATTATTTACAAATGTTTTAATGTAATAAATTAGCATTTGTGTGTTAGATTATTATTACGGTGACAGATTTATGTAACTTTACTTAAAATTTATGAATCATGTCAAACCATTATGCCAATAGAATCTAGATGACCAAAAAGCTTTGGATATATGTACATAATTCATTTGGTCAATTTGGATGACAGCAGGATAGAGCGAGGGTGGATAATATATATAGAGTAGCAACAGCAAGAGTATATATGTGTATGTATATGTATGAATAGAGATTAATCAATTACTTACCACCATCTGGTATATGGCATCTACAATATTATACATTTCCTCCCGAGTAATGTAGCCATCATTGTCAACATCGTAAAGTCTAAATGCCCCTGAAATGGCAAATGGTTGGTAAACATTGAACCAATTTACTTAAATTAGCTTAGAATACAAAACACAAGAAGGATACATAAAAACAGTCTATTATATCCTTAAAGAAAAGACCAATTACGAAAAAAGACAATATTTCTTGTACTTACAGTGTAACTTTTCATCCAAATTACCCCTAGATGTAATCGATAATGCTCTGATGAACTCCTCGAATTCTATTGAGCCATCCTGTTGAATTAGGGAGAAAAATACATTTACTGTGAAAAAGGATAATTAGTGTTTCGGTAATGCTATTTAATTGGGGAGGTGGAGGAGGTGATTGTTGTGTTGGAAAATTCAGCTAAGCTACTATTACAGGAGAAGATAATAATTGGAGTTAAGCAACAATATTTCTTCTTTGTTCCATTAAGTCTCATTGATAATTTAATGGTTCCATAACAATGGCAGGCGTTGGTTTAAATAAATGATAATTTTGTTTTTATTACTCAAGTGGAACATAGGGAGCAGAAACGGATACACTTTAGCGTCAGAGAATCGGAAATAATCTATTGAGGCAAGTTATATGATTGGCTTTGTAAATCTTATCTATATTTCAGGATAATCACAAGAAGAGACTTTAAAAGGTACAAGGGATGGTCTGGGTAGGCGCCACTGGTGTTTTCACATTGTCTCCTCAACGGGCACTTGAAGCCAGTCTTGAGTTATAGCGCCACTCGCCTCTTTATCCAGAGGAAGGCAATGGATAGTATGCTTCGAAAAAAAGGGTCAGATATCACATTTCTTCATTTGTGAGATAGCTTAATATCCTCCACACTTAAGATCTAGAAGTTCCAACAGATGTTACGCCCAAAATATTTTCCCTCTAAAGAGGTTACCAGGTAAACTTTAACGAGTGAAGCCCAAACAGGCGCACGGGTAGTGGATCCATAAGTGAAGTGTCCATTCTACTTGGTTAAAGCTTTGGGAAGTTTAAACGGTGGTTACAAAACTCCAGCATCTACACATATTTGCTAAGTCAGTCAAGCTGTACTCCTGGCTATGTTCTCTTAAGAGTTTGCATCGAAACTAGTCTGGAATGGATACCCTAAGATCCAGTCGCTATCTAGGGATGACATAGCAATCCCATTTTGGGTCCCTGCACATGTTCTGACTAAAATCGGAGCCGACAGTTCGTCTACTGGTCCCTATCTAATATTTGACCTTTCAACAAGCCACTTTAGGGGGAACTAAACCAATGAGAAGCCAGGCAACTGGATGTCTTCTGGCGTAGTATGCCTAATGTGAAGCAAGCGCAGTGGCCTTTGATCCCACTCATAACCTTAATCTTAATAGGGCTATAATTAAAAAAAAAATGATCGGATAGAATTTCGTCTTGAAACATCTGCTGTGCCGGACAAAATACTGACTTTTACCCTCTGTACGACTACTTTCCTTCATCCATATTTGAATTTTCTTTCTAAGCTTTTCTTTTTAAATTTGAAAATTTTCTCTCTAACTTTTTTCTCTTCTGTTCACCTGCTAAAGTGGTTACGTTTATCTTATTTTGCATATTCCCAAATGGCTTCCAAAATATCAAAGGCGTCATACAAAAGATAACTTTCCAATATAGCAATATAGCTGAAATTATTCTTTTAATATTTTTTATATTTTAATTTATAACCTTGCTTTTGAAGAAATTTTAACTGTCTTAAAAGTTCGATTTTGTCTTATTTTTACCTTTATATGGAAAGATTTTTTTTTAATTGGGACGGATATATTTTGTAACGAAACATAGTATAAATTTTATCTCAAAATCGTTTTAACTGTTTATAAAATAAGTATGATTGTTGTATTCGATATCAACTATTTCAACAAAAAATATATCTTCGAGTATCTATGCAACACGGTAACTGCAGTCCAGTCAGAGACTGCCAGTTAAACTGTTTCTATACAAGTTGTATATCAAATATCAAACGATATACAACTTGTATAGAAACACCATTTTTGCATAATAGTCATACCTCCACCAAATGAATGAAAAGACGAAAAATGCTAACCCGGGGATTACACGAGTCAGTAGAACTGACTCTGACAGCGATTGACACTTACACAGGCTCGTGTAAACCCCTACTGACTACTCTTTTTCACTGACCAGTCTGTACTGACAAAATTTCTGACGAGTCAGTACGGACTAGTCAATAAACTGTCAAACGTACAATTAAGATGGCGGAAATTGAAAATAAAGGGTAGATGCTAGTGGATATTTGTGTTTATATTCCTAATCTGCTCTCTTTTGAGTGGGAAATGACTGAAAAGTGTTTAACATACATTTTATTGTTTATTTTGTAGAGAATAAAGACGGATTAATGAAGAAATTGTGTGATATGCATATAGAAGGGGAATGTCTGCACCGCTTGACGACATTTTATTATGAACAGACTGGTCAGTTGATAGAACGCAAATAGTTTTTGGTCAGTAAATTTGACAGACGAAATCAGGACTGTCCGTCAGCTCTATTGACTCGTGTAATCGTTGCGTAAGTGTAACTTAAATGTAGGAGGCAGTTGAGTATTCTCTTAGCAATCAATTTGAACAAAAGATCCAGGTAAATTTATCAACGCATATGTCTGGAAATCCACAACACTTGCAGAGTTTGCCTACTCGAAAAATTTTTATTTATGTATTTAAAACTTCGTATTACTGCGTTTACTAAAGGTATAGAAATCGGTAATAATAATGGAAAAAGAAAGTTACGTTAACTAGGCTGATCTCATATTTGAATTTTTGAGATATGAAAATCAATGCAATCAAAGTGACATTGATGAACTTGGCTCATGTATGCTGTAGGTAACACTATGCTGAAGAACAAGGAAGATGTCGTGGTCCCTCAAGGAGCATACAGGAATAGATATATTGAAAGTGTTTAAGAGCTCAGAGGAGTTTATCACTCCTTGTATACAATAGAAAAAAAACTAGGTTGGTAGAATAACAGGATTTCCTAATGAAGCCCACGTAGGGTAAAATGAACAAATCTGCGATGCACAGCCTCGATGTGATTTATTTAGACTGCAGGGTGTCTAGCGAATGTGCAGTAATGTAGCTTCGTTTTGCATGGATCATTAAATTCCTTTGACCATCTTTTCATAACACTCAGAGTAGCATTAACTATTGCGTTAATCTTCTCCTCGATACAAAGACGGATATTCTGGAAGACCCCCCAAATATTTGCTTTCATCAAGTCTAGTTAATAAGCATCCGTCTAAAATATAACTGAAGTCCACAGGCTTCATTTGAAAAAAATATATATAGCAGTGCATATACTGATATTAGGAGGAAAGCAATCAATAGAACAACACAATTCACGAAAGGTGTCTAAGTCCACGCTCATTTTCATTAGAAACAATGCGGAAAACGTTAGCATCTCGAGCATCTAAAAGTATTCTTCAATTAGTCAGAATTAGTGATAAAGCATTGATGTAAATTATAAAGAGCAGTGGTCCAAGATGGCTGCCTTGAGGAACACCAGAAGTATTATTTATGGGCGCGGAAAATATCTCGCTACGTGCAAACAGATAAACTGATTCTGTCGAAAGCTATACTGAAATATGTAAAAAGGCAATCGACTTGCTTTCCGCTTTCAATAGCAGAAATTAGTAAACAAATCAGTCGTAGTAGATTTATTTTTCATAAAGCTATGCTGAAAAGAGCGTTGGAAAGGCTTGCAGTGGAAGCATAAAACATCTCAAACCAGAGCTTCAAATATCTTCGCAATACAACTCAATATTTCGACAGGTCTGTAGTTAGAAATGTCTTACTTGTTGCATGTGCAAAAGAATAAATCAAAGAAAGAAAGCTTCCACTCTTTCGGAAAAATTACCACAAATTAAACGTAGTGTTATGTTTTATGAGCATGAAATTAACGCCATCAAGACCACTTGGAATACTGTCAGCCATACTGAAATATAGTTAGGGACTGGCGACAACAGATCCTAAGGCTGAAGTTTGAAGAGAAATCAACGAAAGCTTCACAAAATGGGTAAAACTGTGATAACTAATATTATAGTGTTTCTCACAGAAAGCAGTTTTAAAGAGATTGCCAGTCTCAACACTGGCTATGTTTCCTAGATTCAACGATGAAGGATGCCCATACACATTTCTAAAATTCCTTAGGCGGAAGGCCGAAGTTATTCTCTATACATGAGTAGGAAAATTAGAATAAGTTACAATAATCATGAACAAAGTTTTATACTCACATTTTAAAATTATAAAATTAGTTACTAGAAGTTTGATGATGAAGTTACAGGACTAAAAACCAAAACTATTTTTTACATGTTATATGTACATATCTACTCCTATCCCCCATCACTCTTCAAGACCGGATGAGATGAAGAAAACTTCTTTAAGAATAGGACTATAAAATATTCCTTAAACCTGATAAGCTAAACGCAAATGCCAACGCTCTCAGCAGAGTTATCTCAGAAAATTCCTAAAAATAAGCGGAACTCATCACTTATTTAAATGTGGTAACTAAGGGAATCAAGCAAGAGCTGAGGCGAATTCGAACACCCCCAACACAAGTATTATTATTCCCAATCCTGCTCCATCCTTTGTACAGAATAATTCCTCAGTGATTAGAACTGAGAGTGATTTCCCACTAGTTTTAAATAAGAATTCGAATTCCAAATTTTTCATCTTCCCAATGCAAGGGTGTTACATTCTAAACTAAGGTTTTTCGTGCTAAAAAGGTCTAACAAGCGCAAAAATCTTTAAAAAAAAGATCTATGCAAAAGCAGGCATTTCGAATTAGCAGCAACCGAATACTCCTTCCTGCCGTACTGATGAGTATAGTACGGTTGCTTCTAATACGAAACGCCCTGCTTTTGCCTAGATTTTTTTTTCTTTTTGAAGAATTTTCGATTGTAAGACTTTTTTCACTCAATTCTCGAGTTGCGGATTTGGCAGATAACTCGGTCAATTTCATATTGACTAAATTCGCTATGAATTTATTTCATAGCAAAACTCTTTACAAAGTTTTATCCTCCTGGACTTCAATATAATTTGTTTCACCTCTTAATTGGATTAGAATCTAAATCCCAAACATCCTTAGTATTAAACGTTTCTATGTTCATGTACCTGTAGGATTGCTGTAGGCCGTAACACATTAATTTTAGTCAATAAATTACAAAAAATAAGATCTCCAAAATATTAAAAATAATCCGCCATATTAAAACCGAGAAGTATGTATTTATTGTGTGTGTATTTATTTCTCTAATTTCATTTGCTGTTTTCAATAATACAAATTGGTCCAAAATTATCTGACGATTATACATTTTACTATACTTCTTCTTCTGTGTAAATCCTGATTGCCTGTGATATTAAACATTTACAAAACCTTTTCCAATAAATCTCAGATAAACAGCGATAGCAACTACTAAACCCTTTAAAATGTACACTTTAACCTCAAATTTCCTGTTAGATCACTTAAAGTCAATCTATACCCTAGAGAAAATCCACATCCACGAAAAGATAACACGCAACATAAACCTAACCGATAAAGAATGGTAGCGAACTACACAATGTATTGTGTACCTTCCACCTTCGCAGAAGGTTCATAAATTATGTATGCCAAGCATATAAATAAAAACGGGAACGGTATTCCTTCTTTCTATAATAAATGTAGAATCTCCTGTATGGAATAAATTTCTGAAAGTATCTATAAAACCAGCGAACCTTCGCCACCTGCTGTCACACTTGACACACAATTAGAAAAGTCAGTCGAACCGAACGCAATTAATTTGACAAGGAACCAGGACGAAAACCACAAACGAATCTCCTAGACTTGACTTCAGTTGGTAGTAGATACAAGGCAAGCGCAAATATATGTACATGTACCGAAAGTCTAGAAAAAAATAAGCCATGTAAATTGTGACATAAACACAATTTACTTACGCAGGTATCCAACAAAAATGATTACATAACTCTACTGCTGCTGGTGAATTCATTTTACCGAATAATCATAATCCTTGGGTGAAACATATTCAAATTAGGGAACGTGAACTAGACAGAAATGTAGGAATGGAATGAAAGGGATTCTAGGAAAATATCTGTCAGATCTGTCAAGTTTTTCATCCTGATTTATGAATGTGTGCGTCATACTTACATTGTTTTCATCGAAAACCCTAAACACAAGTGATGCAAATTTACTGGGATCTCCTTGTGGGAAGAACTGTTTGTAGATTTTGATAAAACCCTGTACAATTCACGTGAGTTTGTTTTCGTACGACGACCAAGTCATTGTTGTTTATGCATGGAAAATATGAAAAACATTTTTTAAGAAATAGACAAATATATTTTCTTGATAGTGTTGTAACGGGAATAGTATTTTACCTGCTCTGTGAGTAATCCATTTGGACAGTCTTTTAAGAATCCTTTGTGCCTGCGAAATAGAGATAAAATTAGTATTGTAGTTTTGCTATGCGAGAAAATAGAACTGACAGGAAAAAGATAAAATTATGAAAAAATGACAAATTAGCCAAGTGTTAATTACATTAAATAAAAGACATTGTCGGTTTCCATAGAATCTGGGGTCTTCGTTATAATATAAAAAAAAAAAACAAAAACGCTTCACTTCGAATAAATAATTGACAGTGTCGCGACCCGATGATTTGATTGGTGAAATTCAATAGGGATATACAGAAATAATTACTTGTAATTGGTGATTAATCGAAATTATTGATTAATAATTGCCAGTAATGGTTATGATTTCGATATTTAGCAGCATTGATAATTGTGCTTTCAATTTATAACCGTGTTCTTAAGTATAAGTAGTAGTAGCAGCTAGATTTGTATAAAGTAAGTTACAAAATATTTGCTGTAGGCCTGGACTTCTTTGGCTTACTACTACTATTTAGCCACTACTATCGATGAAGATTGCTCATTAAATTTCAGGTGGCCATTCATTGTGTACAGTTTTAAATTACTTTAGATATTATCATTTAAAGGCATTTTTGAAATGATATCTAAATTGTTCTTTAGATACTTACACAAAACTTTACGGGAGTGGGTACATTTTCTCTTCATAATATCTCCTTGAACATACGCATTTTTTCTAATTCAGTAGCACAGCTTTTAGACTTTTGCAAATTACTTTAACCGTAGTCACACTACAATATTTTATAACATTTTATAACAAATCCTACCACAATATGACTTTCAGTCACATTTGCAAAATACTTTTACTTATAGAAACACTTTTATTATTATAACAGAAACACAAGTTATTGAAAATAATAACCAAACGAAATTATATTAAAAAAAAACTATTTAATTTAGACTAAAAACGAAAGCGTTTACGTAAAACATCGAAAAGCATACAGTCGCTAATGTGTTTGTACCCAAAAATATTTCAAATATCCATGAAATTTCCAACTGTTTTCGTTCGAGTGCTGCAACGGAAATTTCACAGTTTAGGTATGTAATTCTAATCAAGGGTCTGTCAAGGACTTAACGAAGAAAAAACGGTACACTTAGCACATTTTTCGATAATTCTAGTACTTTACAAGATGTGACTGTGAGTCACAACGTGGTAGGATTTGTTCGTAATCATTTAAACAGTGGCGCAGACCCTGCCAGGCGGGGGGGGCTCGAAATTTAGGTCTCCAAAATGGTAAGTCAATTTTCAAAGAATTCCAGCATTTTATTCTAGATATTTTCAATTTTGTTGTTCATTACTCCTGTTTTTTATAGATTATATACGCATATCCGGAATTAAAAATAACAAACTCATTTTCCACATTCAGTTATTAATACAGAAATTCTAATAACATACATAAGGGCAAGTAGAACAAAAAACTGCAACGCTTTGTCCAAATTTAAAATCGACTTGCTAACATAACCAAAGGAAAAGCCAGCAATGCCTCGCTCCAATATCAAATAAACGATACCTCGACCTGGGGCCGGATTCTGTAACTCGGAGAGCTTGGGAGTTCGGGAGATGAGAATTTTCTTTTTTCCCGATTAAAACTCCCTAACTCTCCATTCGAGATTCTCTAACATACTTGGGGAGTTAAGAAAACGTGAGAAGTATCGATATATTGAAAAACAGCTAACTCTGTGTGGGAGGGTCGTAGAGCATTGGAGTTTTTCCTACGGATTTAGAGTCTAGAGTACAAAAATATAGGTGAACAGTTTCTGGGGAAGGGGCTTTTGGGGATTGGGGGTCGTACTCGTACCACAGCCCATTGGGGGTTGTCCTTGTTTGGTATCAAATTAAAGAGGGAGTAGCGGGTAATCGAGTGGTATAGTTTGTTTTTGATCATTTTAACTTCATAGCTGACTTTTTACCGCCGAAAGACGGATTTTTTGCACTTGGGTCATATACACCTCAGTTCCTATATTTTGCATATATTTCTTCAGTTCTTTGTTTCACATCCATTAGTACTCTATTGTGAACATTTTTCTCATAGAAAGTGAATTTCCAGAACTTACCAATTCTTCATAATGATGAGTTGAAAATATGTCCATTTTTGTACCAAAAAACGCCCATTTTTCATCTTAAGAAGGACTGATTCACTTCGTAGAAGTTATCTCCAAAACCATTTATCGGGCTCAAAAAAAAAAATAATTACATACGTAATTAGGGAACAAAATGTAGATGTTATTTAACCCTACATACAAGTTTTAACGTGGATATTTAAAATTTTTATAGTATCTCTTCTGTACTGAAACACGACAAAATTGGCCATTTTCGCGTAATTTAAAATTGTTAGCGGGTACCTTGAACCTCCAAAATCCTTATTTCTTTGTAAGTAATGCAAGGATTTCCATAATTTGTTTTTGTGAACATAGCTAATATATCCAGTGAATCTATAATTCAATTTGAAAATCCTTGGTAAATAGCTTACTTCACAAAGGACTGTCAGTTGAGAAATATTTTTCTTACTTCTCCACACTAAACACAGCCGACAGTTTTGCCGAGTGGAGTAGAGAGTTTGGGGAGTTTGGTGAATCCGGCTCCCTAATGTAGATAGAGAAGGCCTCAATTTCTTTTTAAAAATTTACACAATATGTTTCGGGTTCGGCAGAATTTTTCTCTCTTTGGTGGCCGACTGGAGCTATTTTCCGATACAATACTTTCATGTGTGGCGTTGTCGGCCTTACATAACAATTCAAAGGAAAAAATTTCCAGTAAATTTCTAAGAAAAAATTGGGACGTTCACTCACTACATCAGGTCCAAGCATAGCTGATTTTATATTGGAGCGCGGCAGTGACATTGGCCTCCAATAATTCATACAAATTCTAAAGAAAAAATGTTCAGTAAATTTCTAGGAAAAAGTTGGGGCCTTGCTTACATCAGGTCGAGGTATCGTTGATTTTTGAACTGAATTCCTCCTACTGAAATTATAGAAAATCAGCAATATGCCTTAAAACAAGCAAATTTTATTATTTTTCTGGAATCAGAAGGATAGGTGCGTATTTAGCTAAAAGGTACTTTTTTCACTTTAGATTTGGATGCGTGACGGGATAGATCCATATAACTTCATATACTAGGTGTTTTGATTCTCTCTGGAGATTATATTATTTTATTATTGAATTGAGAATATAAGTAGAATATAGAACTTAATGTTCATAAATACATTAGTGTAAGTGTTGTGCAAAGAATCTTTGTGTAAAAATGAGTGAAAGGAAAGATATGAAAGGTGGACAAAAACGTAAATTGAGACAAGAAAAATGTGAAAAAGCATGTAAGTTACCGCATTTCCAGCAAATGTAAAAGCTCCTCGTTAAATTAGCAATTTTTTGTTTTACATTTTCTTATTATTTATTGTAATAGTTAGGTGGAATAATGTTGTCCTGTTGGCGATGCTTAAATAAATAAAATCTTGTCAAAATAGACAGAAAAATAAATAAAATGGAAAATAAATTATATTACAAATACCAAAATTACAAAGACTATTTCAAATGAAAGCAAAAAAAAACATAAACAGAATCAAAACAAAAATTTAAATAAATAATTAACAAAAACAATGTTAGGTATATAATTAGAATAAAAGTTGTATGCTAAAAAGAAAGATTGTCACTGAGTAAAATTTTTTCAACGGATGTAACAAGGATGTAGTAGAGGAGCTCCAGACAACAAAGTAGGAGAACGCACGATTTAAGGAGTACTAGTCTAGAAGTCGGTCAAGGTTAGGTTACGCTATTAGCAAGGGTGTCTAGACCTCTAGGACCATGCGGACAGGGAGGCGGAAAAAAACGGATAAAGAGTAACATAAAGGCCACGGAAAGAAAATTTAGGTACCTACATATCAAAGTTAAAGTAAGTTTTGATTAGAATTTTTCCTTTTGTGGTTGGCTGCCATTGCAATTTTAGTCGTCTGGACATATTTCATTAACATAGCATTGTTCGTTGTTGAGATATGGGATGAGAAAGTAAAAAATGAAGAGACTGTAGCTTGATATTACTGTTTTCTTCATTTTCGTGATACATATCGAAAAATAGTCCATTAGCAAACTTGTAGGGCATGTTAATACCTACAATGTCATCTTTTGTTTTTTTTTAATTATGAGTTTTAGGTCGCCACAATGTGGTCACAAAGTAAAAAAATTAAGAGACTCTAGATGGAATTATTAAAGTACAATATAAATAAATAAAACAGTAATATTATGAATCACACGCATGAAATGTATTAGTAAAAAATTGTTTTTGTGTTGTAGAAGATGGAAATGAATGTAAGTCCGTTTTTAATATCTATACCCTTCTTCGTTTCAACGGTCCTGGGTACAGTCTTCCTGCTCGAAATACTCATCGAATTGTGGAGATTCTTAAACAACATAAGATGATTCTTCAATGGTCGAATCATCTTCATGATCCTCGTTGTGTAGGACGTCGATATTGTGGAAGATGTTGCACGTTTGCCCACTGCAGTTAAGACAAATAATGGAACAAGCAATCCCTGCTTTTCTCCACCCACAGGCAGTTTCACATTTTCCCTTGCACTTGCACGATATGAGCTTTAAAAGCTCAAGTGGTGCGGGTTCAGCAGTGCTGAGAACTGGTTCAAGTCCATAATTTGTTCGTTCCCAACCCCATTCTTAAGGATCCTTGTAAAGCCCGAGCCACGTTTACACCTGCAGATACCCACGGACAATATGCTAGCGTACTGCGTTTTTCATTGGTGGGAGTAGTGAGAAATGGTTCAATTTATTTTTAGTCACTGATTTAGCGAAACGGTGGAATCGTAATACATTTAAATTGGTATCGCAGTCGCTGTAAGCATGAAGAAAAAGTACTTTGTCGAAAATGGACTTATCATGCATCAAACTAGTCGGTGAATGCAGTTTTGCGGGTGTATTTCCTTTTGCTGGATTTTGGAAGTATACGTTTGTTTTATCCTGCACGCGAGTCCACTGATTAAAACCAAAAGATCGATGTCTTCGCCGACGATTATAACAGAGTCATAAATCGATGCTTCTTCATTTACCATGGTTGCGATAAGGGTATCTGCTTCCTCAAACGCCTGTTCAACTTTGATTTCGACTTTTCCAAAATAGCGGCAAAGCACTTGTATACAGTTACCTTTGTATCTCTTCCAAGAAACTTCTCTTGGCTAACTTTTGGAGCTGCAATTTCCTCAAATCTAAATTCTGGCGATTGTTATTCGGATAACCGTCGAATATAATTGTGACGTTTTCTTCAGTTCTGTTGAGTATTCCGACCAAGAAGACTGTGTACCAGGACCATCGAAACGAAGAAAAGTATAGATATTAAAAACGGACCTCCATTAATTTCCATCTTCTACAGCACAAAAACAATTATTTAGTAATAAATTTCATGCGTATGATTCATAATCAAAACTATTTTATTTATTTATATTGTACTGTAATAACTTCCACTAAGGTCTCTTAATTTTTTACTTTCTTCACCTCCCCTTTGTAGGTGATTATAAGATTGCTCAGTATTAATTTTAAACTACTTTAGAAAACTAAAAGCTTAAGCCTGGTAGAATACTGACTAGCCAGACACGCACGCAAGAATGATTCTATAAGGGACGGTTTCACAGTTCAAGTTTAAACTTAAGATGTGGTTTAAACTCAGTTTATCTCTTCAACACAGTTTCACAGTGGTAAGTTAAACCTCGTTTAAACTTAATTTAAACCACCAAAATTGAGCGTTTAAACTCAGTTTATCTTTAAATGTGAATAAAGTAACATTTCGATTTAACACTTGCTCAATTAGATTGGTTTTTAGACAACATTTGTGTGATGAATTCAGACCAGGAAGATATTAGCAATGAAGAAATTTCAATCATGTTAACTATAACATCCAGACGACAAAGGACACTGGGAAATCAACCAAATCATTTTGATGAGTGGGACGAGAAGGATTTCATAACAAGATTTCAGTGTCTCGTCTGCGCGCACTCTGTCAGTCCTTTTACATTCGATGATCTTTTTATGCCTTTCAAACAATTTCATTAATAATGTTCTTTCTCTTGATGAAAAGTTCGTCGTGCGTTTCAAAGAATCTTTACTCATTTTCGTAGGTTTAGTTAATTTATTTTATTGTCACAACGATTTGGCCGGCAATATTTTGACAGTAAATGACAATAGCTTGTTAGTTCACAATTTCAAAGTGCTGCCATATTAAAAAAGGTCGAACACTGTGAAGCAAATTTTGGTTTAAACTCAGTTTAAACTACGAACGGAGTTTAGCTAATCCTGAGTTTAGAAGTTCCAGCTACAGGAAATATAATATAAAACCTTACATAAAAAGCATGGGAACATAGTTTCATTTCTTCTTAAAAATATTTTAAAACTTGCATAAAATCACATTCACACAAACGCGCAGACATTAGATCAGCATTTTCAAATGCCTGCGCGCTTGTTTATCAAAATGATTATATTGTAATGTGATGCTTAAATAATTTCCCATAGCAGTAAGAAAAGCTTTTGACTAGATAAAAAAGTTCAGTCTTGAGGTCTTCGGCGCGATGTTAAATCAATTCATTAAATTGTCTTGTGAGTTTCCTAATAATACATATGTAACACAATAAATTACCGTTTAATTCAAAAAGGAGTGTTTTTATTATTTTTTTTCTTTTTATTATATCGCGAAAGAACCAGTTGATACAAGTTTTAAACTCGAACTGTGAAACTGGCCCTAAGTGTTCCACTATTTCCCTTTGAGGTATGAGACCTTCAGAACTGAGATAGAATTTCGTAATATCAACATTGTGTGGGCCCTATCGGAAGGGGGGGGGGGATGCATTGAAAAGCTCCAACAATTATATATCTAATAAATATATGAAGTATTTATCATTGTACGTACCATTTAGAAGTTAAATACCCCTCACTGGCAAAATAATAAGGATTAACTAGTCAACACTAATGTTTTTCTTACCTCCCCTAAACCTATCCTTAACTGGAAATTTTCACAGGGCTATAGTTCAGGTAATTCAGTCCAAAGTAATTAAGAATAAAAGAAATGAAGATATAATCTTTCGAGGTATTCGATGATAAAAGATTTCACAATGTCCTTTAATCCATTTTGTCTTGCTATCTTTTCCGACCTATTTTTCTTGGAAACTGTCATTTTAATTTTTTTTTTTTAGTGCGTCTAGTTGGAATTTATGTGCAATAGCTTATAAATCGGTACGGTGAACAATGAGCCTTGTTGTAACATAAGTTTGTAGAGAATCCTAACGTTTCTCAACCACGTTTCACTACATCCATAATTTTTTCTTAAGAGGAATAACATTACGACGTGTTCCTACATATAATTTCGCATTCATTATGTGTGGAAGGATCCTTTTAAATTACTTTTTTAATCTTTCGTTCATACTTTACCCTCGTCTTTTTGCTCATTTTTAAGTTAATTCAATACTCGTTCGCTTAATTAACTTTAATAATATTAATGTTGGCATAAATTCAATAACGTCAGTAGTTGTAGAACTTATTTCTTTCTTCAGTATATTTAAATTGTGTAGTATAGCATGTGTCGTAAATTCCATTTAGAGTAATTACTAATTGCAGAGCACCTACTCATATGTAATTCATGGGAATAAGGTTATTTGAAATATCCTGGTAACACGCAAGATATTTACATACATATATGAACTACATGGTATGACATCCCCATAATGTATTCTGGTACTTTGTTCTATTATTAAATGAACAGGAAAAGAAATAGTAGCAACTAAGAACCACGACATGAAAACACTGGAATTTTTATAGCATAATTAAAACAGCTCATTCCAAACTTATTTCCTTCTCTTTTATAAAATGCTGGTCATTTGCACAATCTATCACTGACCGCTGAAACGTCACTACACATACTTAATTGTAAAATTAATCTTCACCACCACTTTGAGTAGTTTATACAAAAGTTTATGCAGTGCAATTTTAAATTACCTTTCTATGCTAATTGTAATTCAATTTGGCTAAATATTTTATCCTAGACAGACATTAAAAATTAATGAGCCCTAAATTAAATTTACAAAATTCGTGTTACCATTGAATTTCAAATTTAATTGGACAATATTTATCGGGAATTAGGTAAACACAGTGTTTTACGATCAGAGTTTTAAATGTTTATTGCACGCGTGGGTTTCGATGAAACGACAAAAATTCGTATATGGTAGAAATTCCAACCACCTCTAAATTGAACAATAACAATTTTTCATATTGGATTTGAAGCGCAAAACCTTAGCTTTCTTTGTACCGAAAATGCGACCCTTTCTGCGTTTTTTGTGCTATTTCTTAAGCATATTTAGCGAAAATGTATGAAAAAGTTCAATAAATGCCAGAAAGTAGGCAATTATCTTTTGGGAGTGAGCTTTTTATGACCTTTTCGTTGGATTTACTTAAGAAAAAGTGAAAAGTGAAAATGCTAGAATTGGTCTAAGACCAATTCTTATGATACCCTAGATGAATGCACGTATGAAATTTCGTATGGTCACCCATTTGAGCAATATTGATTTTTTGCATTGGTTTCTCGCATATATTTCTAGAACGGCTCGTCGTACAGAAAAAATGATTATAACCAATTTTATAGGATTTCTTAATCTGAAGCAGTTTTTAGTACAAAAAAATGTCTAGGACTGATCGTTTTCCAAGTATATGTAAAAAACCAAAATTTCTATATGGCAACACCAAGAAGGGGTTGCCTGATTTAGCCCATTTTTAAATTTTATTTCCTATTAGTATGAAAACACAGTGCACCAAATTTCAGCTTTCTATGTCGACGTGTTCTCAGGTAGTGTCCAAATAAATCGTGGAAAATGAAATTTTTGTATGGCAACCCCACGAAGGAGTTGCCCAATTTGTCTCATTTTGGAACTTAATTTTACTTTTTTTTTTAACATATGTGTACAAAATTTCAGCCTTTTAGGTGAACACGTTCTCGAGTTATCGTGCGCACGGACGGACGGACGGACGGACGGACGGACATACAAAAATCAAAATAACTTTTAATATTATGCGTGGGTGTGCAATCCATTTTGTTATCATTATTTCGAGGTGTTACAAACGGAATGACAAACTTAGTATAACCCTATAGATTTCATCTAGGGTATAAAAACGCAGAAAGGATTGCATTTTCGGTACTGAGTGTGATACGTCCTTTTATAGCTAAGATTGCGCGCTTTTTAAACCCAATATGAAAAATTTGTATTGATGACGCGTTTTTTTATAAAAATAGTAGTTAAATACAAAAAAAAAACGAGTAAAAATTCCAAAATTTTAATTTTGTTGAGCCATAACTTTAAAACGGAGATGAGGAGGGAAAATGATTATCTATCATACCACGATATTTTATAACAAATCCTACTACGATATGACTTTCAGTCACATATAAGAAATACATGTATTTATTTTAAGAATAGAAGAAAAATATTTATAGAAGCTCATTTAGTGTAAAAAACTATCCTCTTTAAAATAATTGACAATCTTATAATTATTATAAGGGCCTAACATATTTGTTTATTCATGTGTTGGAAATAACTTTTTTTTTTTTTGCAAATGCTCATTGCAAATATTTCTTCATACAGATTACAGAATTGCATAGAAAATCAATTTTTTTGTCGATGGGCACATGTGGTACCTACGACAAATATTTATTCTGCATTTTGTCAGTTGTGGAGCAGCACGAACAGAGCTTGACGAGTTACCCAATATCTCTTTATTACATCAACATTATTTTTGGACAGATATTTTACACATCTGCGACGTATAATGGGTTCTCACATTTTCCGCACTAGATCTTTCAAAAATAACTTATGGCGGAACAGTGATCTCGAATTATTCCAATTAGGATAAAAATATTGTCAAATTATACTCGCAGCTATACCACAAACCTTAATAAGAATATAGAACGGATCAAGAGGCCATCTACTTGTCTTACGTCTAACCGAATACGCATGAGCCATTTAATTCCGAGTATCGACCCCACCTTTCGTTGAGTTATAGTGTAGGTTTATCACTGAGTTGCTCCTATTATTGGGATCAATTTCGGAACTATGATCCATTGTGCTTAGAGTCATATTCTTGCGAAAACTAAAAACGTTGCTTTAATTTTCCCGGTGCTTCTGAGGTAAAAAGTTGGGTGGAATGAATGTGTTCTTCTTTTAAAGAGTATCAACGCAAGTTAAGCCCATTAACAACAAATGTTTTGCTAATTTAAAGCTTGTAAAATAATTGTCAAAAACTATATCTGGATTTGTTCGTTAAAACTGTATACGTAACTATTCCACAACTCTTTGAGCCAAATTTTTATCTGTTTGATTTCCTTCTTGCCCAAGATAGGGTATACAACAAAGCGGATAACTTGTGGTACTATCTCACAAGTCCACCAAATATTCAGACCGTACTTATCTGGTTTGGATGGAATGTACTGAAGAAAAGAGACCCTACCTTGAAATGGGAACCAACTGCTAATCAATAGAATAGTCAAATTCTTACCGGGAATGTAATGCTTCATCAAATTTTTTTTTATAACCTCCCAAAAATCTCTAATTGGTGTAATCTTATCACGACTTTTGCGTGAACATCGAGTTAATTTATTCAGAGAGAACCTATTCCTTGACATACAAGCACGAAAAATTGGACTACTGAGTAATGGATCCTAAAATTCCTAATAGTCAATAATTCCTTGCTTATATATTCCAGCGTTTATAAGTAATCCCATGAATGCAGGAATTTCGATTGCATCTGTTTGCTTCCATTTCTTTCCAATTATAAGATTAGCTTCTTAGTTTGTTAACTTTACAATCATTTCAATTTCCATGTCGTCGAAGTATAACGAGAATACACATATTGCTGAGTCTATGCGCTTACGATGAGGTAGCTTAACTGTAGTACGCCTCGAATATAACAGGTAGTATGCTTATTATTAAAAGGTGAACTTCTTCATTAAGTTCCATCATTTCCAATAAACATCTTCATGTCATCAGAAACTTCCACCTCGTCCTCGCCGTCACTTAGGAACTGTTCGTCATCCATATCAGAATCAGTTTCTAACACATCCTCCTCACTATCAGAGGTAGCAACATAACGTTCATCATCTAAGTCCTCTCAAGTTCACCTTCCTTGTCAATTTCATCTATTGCTATTTCTTTGCTCTGGATAATATATTTTTGCCCTACGAGCCATACTTGGATGGAAAATGATAAGTTTATGATTATAACAAATTTTTACGCATTAGTAATTATTAACCCCATATGTGTCAACAAACGCAATACTTATTTTGATTCATATTCTATACAAATTCTATTCTAATCATACATAAATATCTCATGTAAATCTTTACACGATTAGCCTAAAATTGAAAACTTATACGCGAGGCAACGAGAAACAACCATAGAGGCGCAAACAAAAATATCTGAGATCTCAGGTTCGAATGCAGTAACAGAAATTTTACACTGTTGGGATGTAACTAAAAAAGACACTTTCGATGAATAAGGAAAGAAAA
This sequence comes from Dioctria linearis, assembly GCA_963930735.1. NCBI lineage: Eukaryota > Metazoa > Arthropoda > Insecta > Diptera > Asilidae > Dioctria > Dioctria linearis. The sequence goes on along the minus strand of OZ005742.1, from coordinate 42,356,521 downwards.
AACGGTACATTTATTACATTTTCCGATTATTCTATTTGTTCACATGAATGTGACTGTGAGTCGTGGTACGATTTGTTCTTAAACGTTTCAATTTATATTCTTGGAAAATTAGGTAAATAAAATAAATTTTTATTTGAGGTTTTATATCTATTTTAACGTAAGATGTGACCCAAATCATCATTGGGTGTAACGTTCAGGATGATCTAGAAAAACATTCCTAAATATATTTCAGTCCCGTTATCTCGGAAGCCGTTAGCCTCGTCCCCTTTCCGCCCATACGATTTTTTGCACGCCTAAGTTTGACCTATCCATAGCCTTCGAATATCACTCCACTTACGGGACACCCTGTAGATAGCATCTACATTTAATATTATCATTTCAAATATTTCTTTAGTATCCACTGCAGAGCAGAATGGAATCGAATGGAATGCTTTGGCGTTGCGGAGAAGAATAGCTGTTAAACTATTCTTCAAGAAGCCTTTAGTCGTGCAGATTGTATTCAATCCTCATAGAATTTATCAATGTATTGACGTCATATCAAATATTTGGTTTTCCCATTTGACATATAGCATTAAGTTTTTTTATCGATTTCAGTAGAAACTAATTTTAGCATACAGTTGTATAGTATTGTTTGAGCCTTGATCCTTGTAATCCTGCTTTATATTTCGACAAATTTAAGTCACTTATAAGGGCACTGCGCTCTTCTTACGAAATTCTATGAGATTTATTCGAATAGTCTGTATCATTCTGGTAGTCATCAGCTGGTTTAGGAGCATGTAGATAGATTCTAGTCTCGTTACAAATGCTATCTGAAAGTATACCACGATTTATTTCGTTTTTCTTGACATATATAGGTATAATGGTTTAGAGGAAGTATCAAAATTAGTAACATTCATTTATAATCGCTGTACCCAAATATTACTTGAGTGGCGCTTATGCCGTGGTTTGTAATGAATAAAATTTGAATTAAATTTACTATACTAGCACATCGCCAAGTCAAAATAGGACAGGCTCTTTATGCATGCTTATAAATGAAAAAATATTTCCTGGAGGCATTCGTTTAGGTAGATTTAAGTCGTTCCTGATTTGTTCGCGACAACTGACTTCCACTTAAATCCGTAGTTATAAATTACTTGCCAAACCATAAATTCTTTGGAAAATATACTGCATTTTCGGTTTTAAAATTTCAGGTCAATCTCGCCTCGTCTATCCGTATCGTAAAGTTTTTGTCCAGGTAGTTTTTTAAAAAGGCTTTGATGTAGGTTTTATCGTCGACGCGTTTATTATACAGAACGAAAATTTCCTTAAGAAATTTTCACGCAGTTTTCTGCTCCTCAATTTTGCTACGCTTTTTTTCTCCATCGTCTTGTACGGTACTTTTACTATCTGATACTATCTCAGACCTTTTTTGTTTCATCAATTTTATAGTTGGCGATGAAATGTACCAGCTTTATTGGCTATACTATCTTTAACTGACTTGTTGAGATTGCTCCCAAATTTAACCTTTTTTTATTGTTCTTTTGGATGTCTTGAAATGTAAGGATGTATTTATTTCCAGAATGGGAAATTGGAAGAGGTCTTACAACAAATTTGTCCTAAATTTAACAAAAAGTTAGCATCTCTGACTCGAATGCATCACTATCTGTCTCACTCATACTTCAAGGAACGACTCTCCGTCTCACTCAAACTAGAATCTTAAAGTTACGGTCTTAAGGCAAGCTCATTTTTAGTAGGTAAAAAATATGTTTTCAGAACTGGGTTTCTTGAAGAAAAATTTATTTTTCCCGTAATCTAAGAAATAATGCAGCAAGTGTTATAACATTTTTGAATCCTTATTAAATTCGTCAACTTTCGAAGTTACTTGCGAAACTGGCGTAGTATATTTTTTTTTCAGTACAGTTAGTTCAAGTTGGGCGAAGTATTAATTTTCTATTCCTGGTTCGGCAAAATGTGACATTTTTTTCCAAGCTGGATCAGTTGGCTTAGAATTTATAGCAGAAGGTTACATAAGCACTATTCAGGATTACTTGTCGCAGGAGACTTGTCGCAGCAGGAGCTAAAGAAACTATCGCAGGGTGTACATTTTCTAGAAAAAAAAGATATGCCTATAATTTGAAAAATACATGACTTAGATTTTTTTATATTTTTCTCATAACTAGTATGATTTGGCCTAACACCCGATTCCGGCTTGACGTTGACTTCCTGATACACCCTGTATATATCTTAATATATAAAAATCTCTTGTCCTTGTGTTTGTACACGCTAATCTCCGAAACCTCACGACCGATTTCAATGAAAATTTCTGAATGTGTTTGGTTAGTTCCAGCTTGATACGATAGGTGGCGCTGTTGTCGAAGTCTAGAAAACTGCCTGAGAAGCTGAAATTTTGTACACGGTGTTTTCATAGAAATTGCAAATACAAGTTCAAAAATGGTTTAAATCGGGCAACTCCTTCGTAGGGTTGCCATACAAATATTTCGTTTTTTTAGTGTGTATTTTGACACTGGCTGAGAACGAGTACACGTAGAGAGCTAAAATTTAGTACGTGGTAGTTTCATAGAAATAGTAAATAAAATTGCAAAAATGGCCTGAATCGGGTAATCTCTTCTTGATGTTGCCATACAAAGCTTTGGTTTTTCACTATATGATAGCTCAAATTTTGTACACGGCATTTTCATGAGAATCGCAGATACAAGTAGAAAAATGGAACAAATCAAAAGACCACTTCTTCATAGGGTTGCCATACAAAACATTTTCTACGTGGTGTTTTCATAGCAATGTTAAATAAAATTTCAAAAATGAACTAATTTTGGTTACCCCTTTCTTATTGATGCCATACCACACCTTTGTTTTTCACTATATGCTTGGTAGTTGCCTGAGACGGCTTCGAGGTGGAGAGCTCATATTTTGTACACGGTGTTTTCATAAAAATTGCAAATACAGTTCAAAAATGAGACCAATAGGGCATCTCTTTCGTAGGATTGTCATACCAAAATTTCGTGTATTACTATATATTTTGGTACTGCGTGAGAACGCGTCGACGTAGAGAGCTACACTCTCCCACACATATGATTGTATTCATGCACACACACATACATACAGGTACAGAGTGAGACCCTAGCTAGAGTATGGAATCGCGCGATCGAGTCAGATAATAGTTTAGATAGTATTTATCTCTAACCACCCCAGCCACTCCCACCCATTTAGTTATCTATATTATCGCCGGGCAACATCGCTAGTATATGCATATATACTATTATTTTTTCAGCAGATCCGGTTTTCTACTAAATTCAGGCCTCCTTTTAACGCTACAATTCTTCCGAAACTGGTCAAGTACTCTTTGCATTGTTATTTTTGAGACAATCAATTTTTTCTTTTCTTTTCGGATTTCGGACAAAGTTTCGGTATATAAGTTATTTTTCGAAAACTATATTAACTCCCATTCACATTCTCGAAATTTATTTATTTCGAAAGCATTCCCCGAATCTCATTTCAGTGAATACTTGTACTGGAACAGGTCTAAACAATTTACAATACCAACTTGTCGTAACTTATTTTCCAATATTGTAAACGATCACTTTTCACAATTAATCGATGTTTTCACCTTAATATGTGAATATGTAATAAATAAACACTACTTTCACACAGTTCTCAGAACGGGCAAAATGTGTGTTTTTTTACCTTCGACCTGCCACATATGACATTTTAGAATATCTCTTATGCACACAACAATAATCCAAAAATATAAAAAAAGCAACCACCAAAGGTATATGTGTGAAATTTTGATTTTTTTGTATTATATTTGAAGAAGACTATTTGTAAAATTTTTGTCCTAAGTACATACTAGAGCAGCCTAATCTAGTCAAAAGTTTAGTATGCCTACTAGCCACCAATAGTTTTTAATTTAATAAAAAGCATACAAAAAGAACATTGGTTCACTATATTTAGAAACGGACTTTCGTAAATATTTGTTTTATAGAAACATAAGGAATAATTTGAACTTCTACCTATGTACTGTAGCGGAAAAATTACTGCCAAAAACAACACAAACTCTAAATACATTAGCAATTTTTCTGGTGTGTGTGTGTATCACCTTAATTAATTAATTCGCAGTCTAGTTGAGACGCTGAGTATGGAAAATGTATTTATCGAGAGTTTATGTAAAAAAAAAAATCAAATTTTTATTGATTACCTACTATGAGTGTGAGAAAAGAACAGGTTGGGCGCGAAACCCCATAAATTTTATTTTTTATTTGTACTTTTAAAAATTAAATTCCGAAATTACAGAATTTTCTAAAATTGCTTAAATATTCGAAAAAAGCGAAAATATTTTCTCTTGTTGAATTTTCTACGATCCCCGAGAAAGCTGTTCAACATTAGCATGTGGCTATGAATTCCGCGACTTACTCTGCCGAAAACAGATTGAAAATTAAAATTTTGTAATTAAATTCAAAAAGTTCATACGATCCCGTAAAGAATTGTAATTATATAGTAATTTAATAGAATAAATACTTGGCTAATTATTTAATGTGTTCTTCAATTAAAAATGTATGCAATTTTCAAAACTATAGTTATAAATAAAAACTTACCATTGCCTGATTTCCTTTTCGGTAACTGAAAAGAGAAAGAAAAATATTTATGTTAAATTTCAATCAAAGAAGAAAATTCAAATGGAGATTAGTCAAAAAGTTTACAGAAACACTACGAGTTAAAATTTTAAATCAAATATGTGCGGCTTGCAAATCTAAAGTCTTTTGTTTACTCCCAACGGTACGATCCTAAAGGATTACTAATGGATGCGATTGAAATTGTAGCTCCATGTAAGCTGCGCATCCCTGCAAATAATTTTCCACTTACGAAATTCCCTGACACACATGCATTTAGACAATCCCAGCAACCATAGTCGATATTTACGTATTCCCCGTATTCATTCTCCCTATCCCGCATGGAATTGGTTTTTCCCTTGTTTTCTGAACGCTAATGGAAACATTTTGATCGATTCTTTGGAAGCAATTTTACAGGTGTGGGACTCAATAACTAATCTGAAATGAATTTAGGCGGATAGGTGTGTACAACCAGAAGAGTCCCGTAAATTATTTGAATATCATATTCAAGCATTCGGTTTGTGGTTATTGGAAAACCAAATTGCCTAAAACTGGCGTGTAGCTGGTAATATGACAAGGTGTAAATCTACCCTGGTTCCCGCATGGTGCACACAGGATTTATGAAGTGAAAAGCTATTGATGTGACATTGCTATAAGTCCTATATTCAGAGTCAGTAATACACTGGGGAGGATACATTGAAGTATATAATTTCAAAGGATGTTTACACAATGTACTTACAGAGATTTACAAGATAGCTCCGTGCAAATACATGAAGGAGGAGAAAACGTTGCAGTTAAATAATTTCACGACTTTCACTAATTATAATGGAAATTATTTGAGAACAAGTGAAAAAAACAAACTAAAGTGATTAGATTTTAACGAAGTTCAAACTAGTTCAAACTATTTAGTTAATTAAGATAATTATTTTTAGCTCTTTTAGTTTAAGTAGTTTAGTAATTTGAATTTTTTGCAGCACGTGATTCAGAAGAGGAGGATTATATTGAAATTCTTGAAAAAAAAATTAATATTATTCTGCAATGAGAAAAGGTAGCACCTTGTTATTCTATTAAATAGATTTAAATCGCAAGAGTGTTCATTCGATATCTGTGGTAGATTTGTGTAATTTTAATATTCTTTTAAAAAATTTAACAAAAAATTTTAAAGGTCACACCTATAAACAATATTTTTGTTTTTCGATAATTTCGACTTTGCTTAATAAATTTCGTAATTTTCACATTTTGAAAAAAATTAATTTCGTATAGTAGGGGTTAGTTGGGGATTTTTGTTTTTTCAAAAACTAACATAACTCAAAATTGATGTACTATAATAATGTAAGTATATGTACTAATATACATCAATATAAACTTCTTTAATATAAAATCAATATAATGAGGTAGCTTTAATGTACAAAATACACATAAGAGAAAAATATCAAATATGTAAAAAAATACAGAGCTGGTCAACTATCCTCGCCCATTGGGCAAATTGAGCAAGTGTGTGGGCACATAGATTGACCACTGGTCACTATTAAATTATTATCATATGTGTATTGTAAAATATTAAATTTTCTTCAAGTTTCAAATAACAACGGAGTAGGTACTTGGTTTCAAATAAATTTATTTCTTTGACTTCGGTTTTAAGTTCACGCTCACATTGTCTTTCATAAAATGTTCGAATAAATTCTTTATTCTATACCTTATAAAAGAAAAACCCGTAACTTTTCCCCTTTTTATCTACATATATTTAATAAATTCTGTCTAGGCCTATGAAAGGTCAAGTCACACTTATATAACAAGCTCTCCTTACATGCTACCCTTAACTTAAATGAACCAATTCAAAAATAAAAGAAAGGTAAAAATTGAGAAATAAAAAATAAAAAAAAATAAATAAAAATGAATTCCTAATAAATAATCCACTTGCTGGGAATATGCGGAAAAATTGATTGTTTTACTGCACCTGAGACAACTTACATCTAGATGTGCAAGACCTCGCGATCCAACTAAAACGAGCTAATGCTGCTCTTGCTGTATTATGCCACATCAATTCTTCGCAATGACAGCTTTATTTGGTTGAATAAAAAGTTAAAGAGCTTTCAAAAAGTGTTTCCGGTTTATATGGAGGGAGTTTTGTACATCTAGTTGTAAATTGTCTCAGACTGCACTAAGCGGTGCGTGTTTTCTATTCAATCTGATAAAGTAAAAAAAAAATTGAATGATATTTCAAGCTTAAGCCGCGTAGCCGTAGCACCTTGCTTTCTACTAGTAACTTGAAGTATGCGGATCAGCTTAATGTTAACCTGTGTAGCAAATTGGTGTTGCATACACGTAGCAGCTTAACTTCGATTTGCTATAGAAAATTGATGTTGCGTACACGTAGCAGCTTAAATTCAACTAGAGTACCTGCTGAAATGTTGGAGGTTGAGGTTGAGGTTTCTATGAAGGTTGGTTTTAGCGTCTTCCAAAAGATGGTGTGCAGGGGAGCACTGTGTATATTTAGGAAAATATAGAAATGTATACTAGGTTTAATGTTCCTAGTACCTAATACCAGAGCTAATGTGACTAATATTTTTGGGTCAAGTATTAAAGTCAATGCCTTCAATACAAATTACTAGGTTCAAGAAATCCCATACTAGACTCGATACTTCTAGTATTTAGGGGTTATGTATTTAAAGTTAGCCAAAATACTCGAGAATACTTCCCAAGCCGTGAAACAGAATTCTAGTCCGTTCTCTAACATATTTTATATTGATACTTATGGAAAAGTACCAAACATAGACTTTACATATGCTATACAGCCTAAACTACTATCCATACTGGAAAATAGTCTTTTAGTAATTTAAAGCTTGATTCCTCATCTTCCCATAGACTATACTTACCATAGAGCTTACTTAACAATATAATCATATAGTTTTGATTACAAAGTAATCTTACCATTTTACGCTCAGTAACTCTCAGCTGAGTAATAATTGCGATAGTGTAGGTGCGGCCGTATCCAAATCCGCAGGCACCTACATACGATTTCATCAGACCACGGCATGCCATGATGGCACAGCGGTATACAATTATTACTCAGCTGAGCGTTTTTGTCTGAGGAATCAAGTCATTTGGTTGAGATAAATTTTTTTAAATAATTTTGTTAGGAAAGGTATAAACATTTTATTTCGGTTCGGAAGATAAGAAAACAAGCTTAAGATGATCAGAACACCATTTTCTCTATGAATAGTGGGCAGCAGCTATTCAAATCAAATTTTTGTCCGTTTTACATAAGAGTACTTCAAATATTTTAGAATGTTAGGACTCCGTTGGGCTCTCATGTGGTAGTGAGCGAGTCTTTTTCATGGCTTGTGAATTATTCTCGAGGGTTTCTGTGAGACTCTTAACATGTGAAACAATCTAAAATCCAAATTCTTAGTAATTTCGGATAATATACTGATATCAATACCTTCAGCATAAACTAAAATCAATACTTCTAGTTTTGGAATGAGAAGACATCAGTTATACTTCAATACTGACAATCTGTTTGAGAGCTCAGAACGCAATAAGGACAAAGAAGTCGTAAACGCGCATGAACCCTGGACTTTCCTTGGACTAATTTTAGATAAATTAAACGAAAAAGAATGAGCATTGGAACGAAGATTAAAATTCAAACTCTATGGTCAAACGGAAAATAGTTAAGGGTAGATATCGGTTTTATTGAAAATACAATACCAAAATTTCTGAAAAAGCTTTGAAAAATCTGACAGCGTCTGAAACGTCCAGAACAGAAAGTCTCATGAAAATAGATTGTTAAGGACTTTACAATTAATAGTTGTGTTCACTCCTAAAAAAATATGGTGATAGCTTTAAGAAGCCTCCACCGTTAAAATTACTGATCGCGTCTTGTTCGACATCGGTTAAACAAATTGGAACTTACATCATATTGCCTAGCCGATAAATCGCTCTTGATAGGAAGAATTAAGAGACAGAGACTAGAATGGAAGAAAGAGAGAAAAAACCCGATCATCACATATTGGGAGAATGTTATTTTCTCCCACGAAACAAAGACCAATTCTTGTATTTGATCCTTATGGCACTGCGAGAGGTAAAAACAGGACAGAGATTCTGCGATGAGAATCTGCTTCTTATAGTCAAGCATTCTTTTATATATATTTTTATATACCTACCTATAATGTTTTATGCTTAAACACAATTGGAGATTTTCAGCCAATCATATTATTTTTATATATAATTGATACATATCGAAAACCATTTAAAAAAGCATGCATTTATCATAATTTTGGAAAATCGGATTCATTTCAGTCTTTCCTCAATGTCGCTCAAAAATAAAAGTTCTCACCATAAACATGTTAAAGTTGCAAATGTCAAAAACGTCAGTTTCAATTTTTTAGTCGCCTATAGCAGAAAGCTGGCTGAAACGCTCCAATTATGTTTCAGGCTTTACGTACTGATTTACTGAACTATTGAATTTTAATGTAAAAAGCCAGTAACCGCCAGATAGTAGAGAGCAGACAGATTCAGTCTCAAACTTTCAGTTACGGACTGTGGATGCCTTCATATGGATTATATTATTTAGTTCTTACCCCTAAACTATAGTAGGTACCACAACGAATGGATTGGTATAGGGCCAATAATTAGCGGAAATCATATTTTTCAGGATGATTCGGTCCATGTTCGCGCTCTCCCTCTCTCCTTATCAGAATAATATTTTTTTCTCACGTTATATTAATAAAAAACAACTCGAAATTAACCGTCTTCCTTAGCTAGGAGATGCAAGATATAAAATAATAAAATAACTTTGTTGGTGGAGAGAATTTGATGCGAAGTACATACAACAATTTTTGCTAATATAAATGTTGGATAAATACATGTTAGCTTCATATGGACAAGACTTAACATAAATTCTCGATTCGTATGTAAAGTACTACAAACGTCAGAAGTACCAGTAGCTTGAGTAGATTTCCACTAACTAAGAAGCCGTGTAAGGGCCCTTTTGAGATTCTTGTCAAAGGGCCTCAGAATGCGATTTGTATCTTGATACTCGATGTGAAGTACTTCACATAATATATCGTTTCTCCCATTATACCTGCTGCTTCCTTTAAGGTCTCAAATTAATCAGCATCAGGTTATCAATGCTGATCAACTTATCAACATCATTAATGCTGTAAAATCGGTTTCAAAAGATCCCAGTAAAATTTAACTTAGCTTTTGTTACTTACGAAACAACCAAACTATATCTTCTATATAATATAAGTCCAATCTATTTTTCTTATGATTTTCAACAAAGAAATGAAGAGAATCTGACAATTGGTAGGAAAATTAGATTTAAATTGTCCGGCTCGAAGGACCACAATTAATATTACATACATACGTTTTGATAGGCGGATCCGCTAATATCCGGTAATATTACAATTCGGTCATACCCTGATTACTAACCAAACTTCTATCCCAATTCAAATCCGGAATGTAGCCCCATAGTCCCCCCCCCCCCTTGTTGTCACCTAAGAAATATATATGCCATCAAATTTTATGAGTTTGGAAATAATTTCAGTAAACAACGCAATTTTTTTCTAGAAACATACCAAAGTATCATAACTTACCTACTGCTGATATTCTGTCATTATAAGCTGTGTAAAATTTTTCATCACAACAACCTCAAGGCAATATTCTCAAGTAAAGTTATATTGCAGATAAGGCGGAGGGGGTGGAAAAATGTGCCATAGCAAAGACGAACCCACCAATGTAATAATCGTTAAGCTCAACGAACCTCTGAAATTCCATTTGAAAAGAAAAAAAACTTAAGCTTCGGGATATAAAAGCCGCCTTTTGGTTGGATTCCTTAAGGATTGTTTTGCGAACTTACTCTAAAAGCGCTTTCTCATGCAAACAATGTGTCAGTGTTGGCCTTCACAGAAGTTTCTGTCCTTCTACGCAATTTTCAGGCAATTCAGAATCTTCGTTCTTACGTAAGAATGTACGTAGAAATTTTTTATGCGTTTTCTGGTAGCTATATACAGATATACATAAATATATTCTTAGCATGGAATTCCAGCTTTCTCTCATTAGGTTGCAGATGTTACAAAGTACTACTATACCACTTTCTAGACCTCCTCTCACAATTCCGTCCTTAGAAATTCCATACATTTCAAGCACTTTTAAGACATTGATTTAACTTATATCAGAAGGATGTCAGCACTATTTGATATTTTTCTCTTATATTCGTCAGGTATTTCGCATGCAGAATTTTGAGAATTTAAATTCAACTTTAACTTCGAGCTTTCATCAAGAAAATCCCGTAAAATCTGATTACCGAGTACCTCTGGAATGGGAATTGAGTACATTCGTAATTGACTCTACTATCGACATTATGTCAGAATAGTTTAGTATTGTTGACGTGCTCCATCTAGAAACTTTCCGTGCACTCAGTTAATGCTATCGAGAAAAACAATAGTTTCAAATTCGACCTAAACATAATATGGAATGTCTGAAGTCACTCCAGGGCATCCTGCCAGAATTTTCATATGCAACCTAAATCTATAACCTCCTTAAAGTACGACCCAATCTTAGTTCACTTTTGCTCCGTTTTGATATGTCAACTTCTTCACGTGAACGGAAGCTCATTTTCCTTTTATTTATGCATTCTTTCATTGGCACGTTCACACCATCCTCAACAGGAATGTACAACATCCTTCGCATTGCTTCCATTTTGCCAGGATAAGGGTATAATCGGATGGATCAAGTAGTCATAAGGGGAACATTTGCTCCAATGGTGATGATGAGCTTCTTTTACTCTACCTCAACACTTTGTTTGGTTTGAAATTCAAAAAGAAGGCAAGAAGGAATGGTGGGGGGACGCACTATATTTGAAGTTGGTTGGATTTAAAAACCTTCTCCTGTTTAGATTGAAAAAAGGAGAAAAAATTAATTTTTTTCCCTCGCTTTTCTGTTTTCTATTGAAAATTTCACGATATGCGGAAAATATTTTTGTTGGGGTTTTCTGATTCCGTACAGGGTATTAAATCAAGTCGCAGGGAATTCCTTTATTCATTTTTATTTTTTTTTATATTATATCAGATAAAGGTAAAAAGAAAAACTGTCTGCAGTATGGAAGTACGTGTTAAGTGCTATAAATGAGAGATAAGGGACCAAGTTGAGTGATACTTTCTGATTAAGTGGTAAATGAAGATGGAAGATGGATGTTCCCCAAAGATTACGATTTTTAAAATTATAGGTGAACTTAAGTGTAGATTGGTGTATATGGGCATAATATAAGTATGTCACTGCAACTATTACAGAGTTTCTTTCTAATCGATTGCATTTGTAGTTTATTCGGGCAAGTAGCATAAAGTTCTTTTTTTTCATTTCTTAAAGAATCGCACAATAGATTACAATGACTAAATTCTTTCAGCGCATTTTTCTGAAATTTCTGCAGATCTTACTACCAATAATAACAAACTGCTCTCGTTACACTTCTCGCCATCTATCATTTAAGATGGAATTAAAAACAAAGTTTGTATCATTTTTTTGACTTTACACAGAAAATTGAAATCAGGCTTAGCGTAAGGAACACTATTGAAGGTTTTCAAAGTAGAGATTTATTGCAGTGTTGCTATTATTATTAACATCACCAAGTTGTACAATGTACCGGGATCTGCGGAAAAGCTGTTATAAATTTTTACTACTAACATTATTCCTCATTTTGCTAGTCCTTCAGTCTAGTTAAAACCATCGTTGATACTGCTGGGTAAGTTTTTAATATGGCGAAAGATTTGTCCGAAATTTTAATCCTTGTAAACTTCAACTTTCCTAACGTCCGATGGCTCACTTGCAATGTGCCATCCCACACGACTATTCCTGATGCAATATGCAAACTGGTTTTCTGGATAGGTTTTCTGGAGAAGAGGTGAGAAGAAAAAAAGAGATATTTCTCCAAAGTGTAGAGATATATCTTTACTCCTTTTTACATCTTCCATAGAAAACCTGTTTGCATACTACATCATACTCGTGTGGGATGGCCTAGTGGTAACAACTCTTTGGTCACTGCTACTTCCTCATGAAATTCTTCTATGTATCTTCCTAGATTCGTTGAGTTCGCCAGGTCTTTCAGATATAAATGATGTCAAATATTATCGCAATAGAATGTTCGGCCTTGTATTCGTGTGAGATTTTTCGAGTAATATTGAGGGTGCCAATCCTCCCAACCTTTATTTTAATGTTGGAATTAATAGAGATGAATCTAGTGCATCCTCATTCTATATCATTGGCAATATAACTGCATAACTCAAGTAATAAGACCTAAAGAAAGTTTCACCTTTCTTAATCCAGTCATGATTTTATTGTGGATTTAATTTTATTGAGCAGATTCCACGAAGGTCTCCTGTATGATTACAAAATATATATTTGAATAGGATGAGAAATGTAATCGAAAGATCCCAAACAATTTTTGCATCTTCCAACCAATAAAAAATGTATCCTTTAGTTTTCCACATTTTTAAACTATACTGATGCTCCTAGTCTAAGTCGCCTTGTGATTTCAACCGATTCGATGACTATTTTTATAGTTCACTCTTAAACAATGACGCATAGAAAGACCTTTAATATTCAACAGCGCTTTTTAAAGTGGATATTTCTTATGAAACTATAGATGAAAAGAGCTCTTGAGGTTTTGCTGTCTTCCCTTAAACCAGTTTTTCCTTATGGACCTGACAGGATCATAGCAGAACTCTGTCGTTTAATTTGTTAGTAAATTACTCTAGTTCCCTGAGTTGTGGAAGAAATTATTTATTGTTTCAATGTTTAAGTACAATAAAAAGAGACTAGTAACAAAACAACCGTCCTATTCGTAAGTTTTTTTGTATTGAGTCAAGTTAAGTTAAGTTATGTTAAGGTAAGTTAAGTTAAGGTAAATTAAGTTAAAGGCGGTTCACAGACTCCTTAGATTACTTCTTCTACTGTCTTTACTCCTTCCTACAGAAGGATAAATTACCAATCACAAATCTACTATTGAATGTAGATGCAATACTGATCAATCAGACATTACTAAACGAGCAATTCTTTAATATTTGTATGTTTGTAAGTTTTTTTTTGATAAAATCGTGACTAAAACTTTTAATGAAATGATGTGAACTGCCATTATCGAATGCGAGAAAACGGTTGTGCTAAATTCTATGTAACCTGAGAAAACCCTAAACATAAATAGATTTGGGTGAATCTACCGTTTTCGGGTGTGAAAAAGCAAATTAACTGGGTCTTCATTTTGGACAAACTAATCAAGGTATATGTACATAGCATTTATAGGGCAATTATGGCCTAAAAACGTGGGCTCTGAGATCAGTTGGTAAGCGCATTTACTACCGAATGAGGAGGGGTCGTGAATTCGAATCTTATCTCAACACGGTTACTACCTCACCAATTAAAGACTCCTTCACCCTTCTATTGCAGCAGAAGCAATTATATACTCTTGTTGCATAGCTACTACAGGCTAATTACATGCAAAGTGAACACACATGATTTAAGAAACTAAAACAGAGCCTTGAGAGATTGTCTGGCATGCGCCTATACAGGGGGAGGGTCACGGGGCCATAACCCCCCCCCCTCCAATGCACCTTTTCACCATCGCGGTGAATTGAATGTGGCGCTGGACCGTAGAGTGAGTTGCAAAAGTTTAACAGCACGATTTTCGTATGGTACTGACACAATGTGTAACTGACGCCGGCGAGTAATGCTGGTGTTCTAACGCACTTTTCCAATCTGCGGCGACAGCTAGCGCTAGTTTGGCCATTTTTTTGTCTTCTTTTGAGTAGTAATGGTGGAGTCTGGAGTCATTCGCTCGTAGCTTTTCGTTTTTGAAACGTGTACGATTTTTTTTTTAATTTCCTTGTGTTTTATATAGTGCTAAAAAGTCATCTATCACACCAATCACAGTATGGTAAGCAATTTTGTAATACTACATATTTATTTTAGTGTATTTGATTGTTTAGAAAAAGGCACGCAATGTTTAGCAGCCCAGTTATGAAGATGCTTTTATATTTTTGTTGCGTCTATTACCCACATAAATGAAAACACACACAATTTCTAGATTTGAAAGTGTTATTGTTTCTAAGAAATTGGTCAGCGATCATCAATTTTTTTTACCAATCTGATTTTTCGACATAAAATCGATGAAAGGATAACTTGATGGGGAGCTTGCAACAGAATAAACTACGAATATTGATTTAGGGTTCTTCCAGTAGAACCCTAGCTCCATGCAATCATCAACGTACAGTCACCCGTTTATTTTTCATAGCGACACTGATTCAAGTCAGAGTTGTTCAAAAGTTTTACGATCGTAGGAAGCATTGAATTTTTCTTAGAAATAAACTTGCAAATTATTGTTAAGAATTTTGAATGAATAAATATTGAATTGAATTGATTCTGGTGGTTCGCTCTTCGGACAAGGACACAAGTATTCAGTTCATGCATTACTGGTGGTTGACCATGGTTGCAAAGAGTTATATTGATTCAGATGCCTTGGCTGTTCTTGGTCGTTAAAGATATTTATGAGCGTTGGCGAGCATACACTTTGTTTTTAGAAATTTACTTGAAAATTTTTCTTTCAAATTTTTATACACCATTGGTGACGAAAACCATCAGCTGGATTGATTCGAGTGCTGCTAAACTTGATTCTACAGTTTTTCTTCAGAATTTTTACGGCAAAACTATAAAAATAAAATCCATTCGCTTTCCTCTGAGGTGCTGTTTCCTCAAGTGGTGTTGTTTAATTTAACTTCACTTTTACTTTTAATTTGTAGGATTTGAAGGATAAACTTGGTATATTAGTTAGCGATGGAGATAGAAATAGTAGCAAAAGTGTAAAGCCGAAAACTGATAAGACCATCCACAACTTTTTTCAGAAGAAATAGTCAGTAACATATGCACTCCTTCTCCCATTCCTTTAAATGTGACTCAAGCTGGAAGCTTACTTTCAGTCAATTACTTCATCTGTGACAGAATCGCTTGCGTCAGCATCTATTTCAACAGTCTCTGCACGAGAAAGTGTATCTGATTATGTGTCCTTAATGTTCAAACGGAAATCGACATTGTTGTGGATAATATTATCGATAGGGCTTCCAAATCATACCGAAAATTGGATTTTGTGATATAAATATGATTTTCCTTCCCCTCGAACGTTTTAGTTGTAACCCCCCTACGCAACAGGTCTGGATATGCGCCTGGTGTCAGGTGGTGATGCTATCTGGATGCCCTATGCTCCTAAGGGTAGTGAAGAAGGAAAATAGAGTGGAGTAAAAACTCATTTAGTGGGTATTCCGAAGCAATTGAGAGATAACTTTTGCTGATTTTGATGAAATATGGTAAGAATACCCGTTTTCGGATGCAGGAAAACTATTCTTTGCGAAATACATTACAGAACAAAAGGGGGTAATTACGGATGTACTTATTAAAGGAGCAATTATCGTATATTTTTAAATTTTATCTTGAAAATGCACCTGAGAATTTTGATTAATTGTTATGAGAAAATGAATTAGTTAAGGCTCTACTTTGGGAAATTACATTAAGAGACGGAATAACGTGGAAATTCTATGGTAATTAGAAGGTAATTAACGGGTAACACTATATTCTGATAAAATGGAGTCAATCTGGCGATTTCAACTGCGTGCAACTTGATTAAATTAGATATTGACTTCGCCAAAGCACATCTAGGTGGTACTCTAAATGATAATTAGTGCTGTATAATTCAACGAGCAAATATTGTATAATTTTAAATTTTATTTCAAAAATTGGATGAATCTATACAGATCGAGTGCGAGAAAGTGATTTGGCTGAATCCTTACTGTGGGAAAACTTATTCAGGTGGTTAAATAAAAAAAAGTTATTTCAACGAATATATGAAATGCTCATATTTACAATTCAAGCAAAATAGTGATATTCGAAACTGTAATATCAGTTGACTCTAAACACCGTGCTCTCAGCGGTACCAAGTCTTGTAGATACATATTTTAATAAGGTTTCACTAACTTTATCAATTACCACTCAATTCTGCAATTTAAATTACACATTTGTAGTTTCCCAATCTGGCTGCAGAATTGCGTTTCCTCCTACCACGAGAATTGTAAGCTTCAGGCTCCATTTCTATCCAAAGGTATAACTGATACTGATATACCTACTCTCAGGTATAGGAAGTCACTTAGGTCCTCTTTACTTCATATTGCACATAAATTACGTGGCTACCTTTTCTGAATCGTTAATTTAAACGGAATTTATGCAATATAATCGTGGAAAGCTAGGCAAGATATTGTTGCTCTCTTGTAAAAATATTGCCTCAAAAGTCGACTAAGTTACGAATGAGATCAGACCACTAGCACGTATTAATTTATTTAGTAGTTATACTAGAAATTAGAATATCAAGTTTTATGCATTTTATTTGTGCTACAAAATGATTTTTTAATAAAAATTGTTTATGGGGAATGTGGTCAGGGTTGGCCTGTCGTCTAGGTCGGCCATTTGCGATTTTTTTAGTTTTCACCACTAGCGTCACCAATGTTCGAGTGCGGAAGAAACTTCTCACTGTGATAGTGAACTTTTTGTGACATTGCAGATTTGCAGCGTGAACGGAAAATATGTGGTGTGCACTCAGTGGTTAGAAATTCAAACAAAATGTTTTTTTGAGAAGACAGTGAATACGGCTAGAAAGAGAGAAGATAATATTCAATCATCAAGGTAAGCATTGTGAATGTTTTGTGTGAATCATGCTTGAAAATAAACCAAGAGGAAAATTCAGTCCTATAAAATGTTTGGTTGTGGTGTCAGGTGATGCCACAATGGTGCTTGTCGTCAACGTTGGCCACTTTGTGTAGTCAAGGTTGGCCCATTGTGATTATGTGCATGGATGATGCCCAAAACACGTCCAATACCCATCCCAACGAAGTCCGAAAATAAAACACCAGCTAAAGGAAGATGCCCGCCAAAAAGCGCAGAAAAGCTTTCTTAGGAGAAGGCCAGAGACATTTTCCGGAAATGCGATTTTGAATAATGTGCCATACAAATTTTGCCAAAAAACAGAAAAAATGCAAGAAACTCAGCTTTTTATTTCATTCAATTAATTTTTGGAGATCATTTTCAATTATTTCAGTACATTTTTCGTTGACTGGCCTAGACAACACTGGCCAACCTTGACAACATTTTACTTTTTTTTAAATACCTATTTTTTTTCATATTTCACCCAATGAATTTGCCATGTCCAGAAAAAGTATTCCTTTTTCCCAGACCCTTCTAAAAATATACTTGGATTGACCAAATTCTTTCATAAGCGGAAGTTATGGACAAAGGGGTGTCCAACCCTGACGACACTCCCATGTATAAATGGACTGACTGATTTTCTATATTATGTGGCACCAATTTTGATTTTGGGAGTATGCTCTCACTTTGAATTCTGCCAATTGTCGTACACTGGCGCCATATATAAATTATTTCCGGATTTTGTTTTACAGGGTCTCTCGCAATTGGTGTGAAACCCGAACACTATAGATAGGTCATACGTAGACGAACAAAAATTGTATGCGTAGTGGGGTAGAAGTTCTAACGGGCTTGAAAAGTTCGTCTTCAAAGAATAATTGTACATTTTTGGGTACAGAGTGTAATAGGTCATTTTAAAGCTAAGCTTTTGGCTTTTTTAAATCCAATACAATGAATTGATCCTGATGACGTGATTTTTGATAAAACTAGTAGTTAAATAAAAAAAACGTGTTAAAATTCCGAAATTTCAACTTCGTTCAACCTTAACTTCAAAACGGAGGGGTAGAGCGGAAAAATTTATAGACCGTTAGAAATATCCAACGATTGTCTATCTGCCTAATCTAAGTCATCGTCTTAGGGTGTGACGTGGTGAAGTTACAGGGTGATATATATAAATAGACCAACATATTTTTAAGTCCCGTAATCTCGGAAACCGTTAGGATTCCCCAAACTATACAATTTTTTGCTCGCCCAGGTATGACCTATCCATCGCTTCCGGGTTTCACGCCACTTAAGGGACACCCTGTATACATGTCAGTGGGATTTACCGAATTTAGCACAACAGTATTTGGGACTCGTTAGCAATGGTTATAGTTCAGTGGAAGATAATGTTCTCACGGAAGAAATATGAATATGAAAGTGTTTCCATGAGTTCATGACTTTCCAAGTGATTTGGATGTGAACCTTTATTCCAAGCTTGGTTTTTAATTTTTACATTGGTCACTTGGTCAATAAGGTAAAGTCTTTACTACGATATACCGAGCTCTGTCCGAAAAACTAGATGACCTCCATTTTACATGTCGAATACTTTGGAAAAAGGTAAAAGATCTGTGTAATTGGGCAAAGGCATAAGATTGATCTGCCCTGAATAATATTGCCTCTTTAATGTTCAAGCAATGAATTGGGGTTATAGTTAAAGCTTGTCCATATTTCCATAGGATAGGCAAGGATACTCTCTCTCACTTTTCAAATACATGTTTTTCTCGAATTATATCTTATCTGTCATTTTACCAAATATCTACATTTACCAATGAAAACAGCATACATGTATACATGTACATATCTCAAAATGATAAGAGACCCGTCTGAAAAAAGAAACTTTATCGAGTTCGAAAATACTTTTATTCCACATGAATACAAAACATCATCAATATCGTGATAAAAGCGAAAAAAGGGTGAAAGTCTCTAACTAAGTATTCAAACTGTAACCCGCTGCGGAAATTGAATGTTTGATTTATGAGTACACGGATACACACGAAGCCCAACAGAAATCAATAATCAAACCAAACAACCAACTATCAATTTCCAGTCGAATTAGATATTTTATCCACGTGTCACTTTCTGATAATTTAGTATGAAAAATTGTATCTGTATTGGGCTACTCTAGCTTTTCATCTGAATAATCTGAAATTCCAGTTTTCTTTTAAAGTTAACAAGTTCATCAGATTAAATTTCACAGTATTTTTCATTTTTATTTGTACTACCCCCACTACAACATTAATTTTTGCCTTTCTTATACGTACTGTCCATATGCAAGCAGGTAAAAATCTCGGTGGTCAGATAACCATATTTAGCATGGTGGAATACGGACTCGTATATGCAACGGAATGCTCACTGCATACTAATTGAAATTGTGCATTCGAAAATCATGTTCGAAATAGTGTTATTTTCGTAGCTTGTATCCTGTCCTGATAGGAACAACTGATTCATTTCATATAGAATACGACAAGTATTATTTCAGACAAGCAAGGAACGTGTTATTTACCTTCCAGGGTTATTTATGTCGGAAGTGACTATGTACAACTTCCAGATAAATTTCATACTCCAATGGACCAACATTTTCCAGAGCTATGAGATAGCTTTAGGTATACATCTAGCAAACATGACGGGAATCTCATGAATACATGTAAATATACTTGTCCTCCAAGGACAAAGGCATTCTAAAGATTTTCGTAAATAAACTAAAAAAATTTTGTTAACGTGAATTTTTCTTCCAAGCACATACACAAGAGTTTTGTTATAAGATGGCATATCGGATAGGTGAGCCTTGATGAGAGTAATATCTAATCGGATAGAAGAAGGCCTGTTAGGAGACAGAGGGAAGGAAGCCGAAAAAGGATATTCAAGCAAAGCTCGAACAAGTAAAATATAAGGACCTCTCAAGATCAAAAGGTATGCAAAATATTTGTTTCATCATCCTGAAAATCACATAGTATGATAAACATTGCATAAAAAATTACTAATGTATGGGTATCAAAATTGAATTCAAGCTCATGAGTAGCACTAAATTTTTTCAAGGTTTTCTAATGCAATTCCATTTGAATTGTAATCATGAAACATAGCAAAATTTCTGCCAGCAAAACTAATATCGACTTACAATCATTTCCTTTTCAGACAGACAATAATATTTGCAGACCATGTATGCAGATGGCTCCAAATCGGAAGAAAACAATAGAGCAGGCATTTTTAGCGAGGACTCTCACATGGAAATTTCCATACACCTTGAAACCCATGTCACGGTTTTCCAGCTGTAAGTCACGGCCATCCTTGAAGCGCGACACTAAGACACTAAGAACAAGGAAATTACAAGGAGATTACATGAAGATACATTCTGCTCGGATAGCCAAGCAGATGTCAAGGCATTGTCCAAACCTTTTACAACTTCAAAGTTTGTATTAGAATGTAAAACAGGGTACCTGTGCTTAGGGTGCCATTAGGGTATATTAGAGGGAATAAAAAGGTGGACGAACTTGCTCGTCTTGGTGGAGCTTCGGAAGCATCCTCCTCCACAACTGCGATCGCATCAAAACACCTTGCCTCCAATATCTTGGCTTGGGACGACTGCCAACATTGTTGCCTTTGATTAAATGACTCTTCAAGTAGAACTACAAATGAGCTGTGGAGCAGACCTAACCCAAGCGAAACGAAAAAGCTCTTGGGACTATACAAGGCAACCCAGTGGACTCTGATGTCAATTCTCGCAGGACACTCTCTTCTCAGGGGTCATCCACACAGGATGGGCTTGTTGACGATCCAGTACGTAGAGGATGTGGATAGGAATTTGAAACGGTGACTCACTCTATTTCTCACTGTCTGGCTTTCTCAGGAAAACGCTATATATTCCGTGGTTCACCCCTCCTGAAAGAACTGCACGATACGGTAAGGAACCTTGGGGACTAATTTTGTATTTTGTTAGAGAGTTCGGTTGGATCTTATGAGCAATTGCTTATAAGTCTGGAGGCTGAACAATGGGCCTCTTTGTGGCCTACGTTCAAGCGATCCAGTCCGGATCCCAACCTCGCTTCAGTCCATCCATCTATCCATGCAGATTAGCCTGCAGGCTGCAAATTTAATTGGATGTTTGTGTATTTGAAAAATGTTCACATCGGCAACGTTATAAAGAATATTTTCATGATATAAAATAAAAGATCAATATTAAAAGAATAAATAAAAGGGATTCTAGATGGATACCCTGTGGTAAACCAGATGATAGAATCAATCTAAATGTATCTCTCTGATTCCAATCAAGGTTTTAAGGATACTCTTTTGAATGATCAACTAACATCTGTAAAAATGTAGTTGATTTTGCGATTATAGTTTTGCTTCTTTGGCATACAATTTCAACTAAATTATTATTATTACTTTTTTTCTTCTTCATTATGAATAGTACAGCTATTTTTGGGATATTGACCCTAGTTGACATTTTAGAGCGTAGTCATCAAATAAAAGAAAACAGGTATGATAGCGATTTCCAGCAATATAAAAGATAGCCTGGATACTATAAGATGGTGATTCATTCATTTGGTTTTTCCTAATTTGATTAGAAATCTTATACTAGTACAATGAAAAGTACGGCTAGGTTAGCTAATAAACTAAAAAATTAAATCAAAATAAAAAGAGAGAAAAAAAATAAAATGTAATACTTACAATAAATCAGAAAAATAGTAAAAATAGAAAGGGAAAGAAAAGAAAACCATAGTGGAAAGAAAAAAAGAAAAGAGTTCGTCACAATCAGCTAGTAATTAGTAAAATACAATTACGTTATAAGTTTCTTAAGTTTTCTGACTCTGTGCATTTGGGGGGGGGGGGGGGGTAGGGAATAGCAAAGGTGTGCAACCTGGACAAAGTCGGACCCTAAAGGATGGAAGAATTGAAACGTGAAATTAGAAATTAGAAGTTAACATCTTGTCAGGGACTGCAGAAATTTGATGTTACAAGAAACATACTCCGGCTCAGCTTTGCGAATAAGGTTATGCAGGAAATCCAGTGATTTACCCTTTAAGTACGAATTTAGTTTTCAACCCAAAATCATTGATCTATAAGGAGATACTTATATGAGCATAATGACGCAAACTGAAAGCAAACCGTATACAGTCGGTGAAAGAAACCTCAAGCTTTCGATTGCAAACCGATGCCTAGAGGCATCAAACGCAAATCGGCCGGAAGTATATTTGCACACAGCCAGAGTCTCCTGTGACCACCATAAATTTTGCTTACCATATATACGATATGATAACAGCACCTCAAACGATTATTAATTTTCACCCCCCAAATTGGTAATACAGTTTACATAACGTAGTTCTACTTTATTAAGCGTAATTGGGGGAAGATCCTCAATATTAAGTTCAGAATTAGAGAGGACTATGCGTTGCGATTTATTGGGGTTCAGACGCAGTTGATTATCAATTGACCACCTAAAAATTTATGAGAGATCATTGATTATTCTGGTAGATACAGTCCTCAATCAGTCCACGTGGTCTACATAAGTACAACTGCACATCATCTGCATACAGGGGTAAGTGAACATCATGCATCATATATACTTAATGTAAATACTAAAGAGGAGAGGTCCTAAGATTGAACCCTGAGGAACTTCACATGTTAAATGCATTCGGGAAGACGGGACTCCTTTTATGATCACCTATTGCGACCCATTTGAGAGAAAATTGGGTATCATCTTAACAGCAGAAGAGGAGATATAAAAGTTTGCATATAACTTACGCAGAAGTTTTTTATGTACAGCTCAATCAAATGCCCTTGAGAAGTCTAACAGAATAATCACACCAAGATCTCCCTCATCTAGAGCCGATCGCAAGTCCGTAGTGATTCACAACAGTGTCGTGCACGAAAACCAGACTGAGATAACTCCAAGAGATCATTACATGTTACATAATTTTCAATCTGGGGTCGCATAAGCTTTTCCAAGACTTTGGAAAGAATACTGAGAATGCTGATGGGACGGTAGTGTGCCAGCTCAGTAGTAGACATATCTTCATGGCAACACACTTAGCATGCTTCCATAAAAGGGTAGATATGATACTGAATAGGACATTAAATTTAATATTTTGAGATCCTCTCCACTCTTCACATTTAAATAAACTTACAGGCCTACCGTAAAGGATAGCCAACGAAATAATTTTGTCAGGAAAATAGCAAAAAAGGCTGACAGTCTGTCGACTAGCCACTAAACCAACACAAACGACAGTCGTCAGTTATTCGCTAGCTTTTTAAATAGCTGACACCATTTTCAAAAGATTGAAGGTTTGGATGATAAATAGCAAAAGGGAAAGTGTATAAATTTTTAACTTATCACGATTTATCTCCATGGTGCTAAAATTCCAATTTTATTTATAACAAAGTAAAATACTAAGCCGGACGTATGTTTGATGCTTACAGCAGAATTCGGATCCACCTATAACGCACAGTTATATATTAGATACCATGATTCGGATTCCATTGTATTATATTTGCCATTCTAAATGACAGATTGCATAATAGTTTCATTTAGCAGCTTTTATATATTCTCATGACAAATATCTTTAGTGAGCAAAGCGCGTATTTAATGATGGATTTCCTGGTCATTTCTAATAACTTTAAAATCCAAAATGTAATGGAAAAAAGAAAGATTTTCTTAAGATTAGTACTTAAGACAAGACAAGGCAAGACTTTAATATTTTTGGGATATAACAAGAGAAAACGTTATAATTGGTCAAAAACCTGGATGAAAATAAAAGTTAAATTAAGTGAAAACCCAAAGCTTTGTATGGAAACACACACAAGAAGAGTTTCCCGATTTAGTTCATTTTTTAAACTTTATTTACTATTTATATGAAGTTGCTGTGTACAAGATTTCAGCGATTTACATTGACGCGTTCTCAGGCAGTGTCCAAATACACTAAAGTTTTAATTAAGGGTTGCTCGATTTATGCCATTTTTAAATAACTTTTATAAATTCACAAGCCCCTGACTATAAAACTTTCTGAATAAATAAATAAATAACTTTCTGTCTGAGCGCCTGAGAGTGCCGTGACGAAAGAATTTTAGGGTAGTAAACGTAGATGGATTTTCATGGGGTTTTTTTTTTTATTTAGAATGAGTGAATGGGGAGCTTTCCGATGGGGTAAGAGTTCCTTATAGTTTGAAGGGTTTTGGTTGGGGGTGATAACTGCCATCTTTGAGGTTGCCCAACGTGGGCGTGTGTGATATGAGTGGTTATTCGAGAGCCTAGATTCGAGAGTCAAGAATCGAGATTTGAGAGTCGAGAGTCGAGATTCGAGAGTTGAGAGTCGAGATTCGAAAGTTGAGAGTGTATAGAATTTATGGCTAAAAAGTAGAAAACAAAATACATTAAACCCACTTTTAATATAAACGGCTTTCGTAAATAAATTGCACTAAAATATAAAAAACATTTTTTTCTTTCTCTGTGATATACACAAGAAAAGTTTCGTTGTAAAATGACAAATACTACAAATCAGATTAAATCTTAAAAGTTGGGGCATGAGTTGCAGTTAGACAATTGTGATTATAGTTATTATTATTGTTTACCTATTAGTGCAATTTATTGATGAAAGTTATTTATTTGAAAAGTTTTTTTAATGTATTTAATTGAACTCGTATTTACTATTGCTATGAAAACACCATGAACTAAATTTTGACCCTCTATACACTAGTTCTCAGGCACATAGACGGACATCCAAAAATCAAAATAACTTTTATTATTATGTGTGTGGGTGTCCAATCCATTTTCCTCTACTAGCATTATTTGTGTGCGTTACAAACAGAATAACAAACTTAGTATACCCTTTAGTTTTCATCTAGGGTGATATACAAACAACTGAATTTTTTAATATGTGTATTTTTTTTTAAATGTACCTATGTCAACAACAATTTTGCAACTTGATTTTGAAAATAGCAGCCGCTATGTAGGTGCGAGCTGCGGATGGCCATCCAATCCATTATATGTACATCGATTACATACCTTTATTAATAGATCCTCATGCCAAATCAACTGCTCATGACAATGTCGACGTAGAAATTTAAAAGAGAAAATTAAACTGGATCGAATTTAGCTTTCACCATGATAATCGAAACTACACCAATCAGGACAATTGAATGAGGTTATACTTTTCACGGTGATACCTTTAAAGGAAAGCCATTATAATCTAAACGACATCAATCGAGACCATGGAGTGAGCTTAAACTGTCAACACCGTGTAATATACAACTACCATAACCTACATATGACATTTTCGAGATAATAAAAGCAGAAATAAATCATGCATAGGGTTGACTACTCATCGCCCATTATATTATCTTAAAAGCCTCAACTAAAAATCCAGAATAACCCATTTGTTATCTAAATTTGTGCGTAATTTTAAATTTTCATATCTCAGAGACTACGGAAAGCTTTTGATTATCTTCAAACTTTCTTTTCTTAGATACTCATAATACTTCACGCTTCTGGCGAATAACTTCTCCCCTCCCACCAACCCTTGCAACCTATATAAAATCCTATAATAACCACTATCTACGCCACCATCTCAATCGAGGACTTACATGTATAAAGTGTTTCTATCGAAGCTAATACTCCTTAATATTTCACATAAATGGCAAAGCAAGCGCCAATAATCATCATTAACCCAAGGCGACACTTCGAAAGCCCTTCTGAGATGTAAGTTTCATGCACCGACCGCACCTATAATAATACTTCAAGTCTTGAGGGAGCACTCAATGTTGTATGTACAAAAGTCTCTGGATCCGCTTAGGGCTCTAATGCTGGAGAGGGATTTTGACAAGCGATCGGTTGCTGTGATTACTTAAATAATGGCAGTTAACAGTGCTATACATCACTGGTTGCGTTGCGTACTAAACTCCCCGATGATTTCTTCTGGCCCTTATCAGTTGGCATTTTAAGCTCCATGGGTGTGGAGAACAGGACTTCGAAAATTTATGTTCTGGGTCGAGGACTTAACAAAATTTTCTTGAAACGTTTGATTCATGTTGAAGTACAGTGATAAAAGCTTGTAAAAAGTTCTATAGCTGTAGAATTTCAGTGAGAGGAAATTTATTAAATGAAATGAAAAATTCCTTAGAATGCTCTTCTCAGATCATGGCAAAGAAATCAATAAAAAACTTTTTTTTTTAAGAAGTCAGCAATTCCCTGAGAAAGGAAAAATTTTCCTGTTCAATCTGCTAAACTACCTCTCATTATCGGGTCTCAAGTGTTGTAAAAATTTAAGTGTTTCTCAAGAATGTTGAAAAAAGCGTTTTTTGTCGAACAAGTATGAAAATTGTGAGGAAAATTTTTAAATTGTGATTTTCCAGTTCAAGGAGTTTGATTCAGTGGTTAGTAAAATTGATTGGGGTTTTTTTTTATCGAGGATTCAAATCCAAACGGCAACGTAGTATTCAATAATTGTGTAGACTTTTCTACTGACGATAATTGGATTAATTAAATTAAGATAATCAAAAATTTTTAAGTGGATGCAGATGCAAGGAAAAAACATATAGAGCTTGAATTTTACATGCTATAATAACCAAATTTGATAAGAAAAATTTCATGTAGCAGTTTGGTGATTTGCTTAGTACAATTATTATAGGTTTAATTGTTATTTAACTTCATGTCCTATGGACGGAAAAAGTCTATGGGCTTCCTATGTAAGTTCGCCTATAAAGTTTTGCAATTTTTTAACATATCTGGATATGTTCTATTAACAACTTTCTATTCAACAGTTATAACTTCCTTTAGCGGATCTAGTTTTTTTAGTCTTTTCAGTTGGAAGATTAGAATTTGTCACACAACTTTCCGTGCATTTTTTAATAAACTGATTTAAATATAGTGCCGAAATGAAAACTTGTTTCCTAATAAAATTCTATTGAACAGTTACTTAAGGTTGGTAGCGCTAAACGTGCGGAGAATATACATTTTATTCTATAGAGTGTCATACTAGCTCATGCTAATTTTGCCAAAAGTGTGAAGCAAACCAACCGAACTTCATATATAACAAGAGTTAATTAAAAATTTACGTTTAGATTTGCAAAAACCTGCAGAAGACAAAGTTGTTTAACAAAAATAATAAAACGTTTCTTATTGGTAGAAACTCTAACACTCACACTAAATATGGAGGCAGAAATTATGTTCTACTGATGAGTATCAGAGTTTCCGTCAATACGAAACGCTTCATTTATTAAAGAAATAAGAAAATAATCTCACCATAAAATAGCATTTATTTCTAAACAATTTAAATATTTTGTTGATCACCTTTTGGCCTCTATAACGGGCAATACCCATTTTTTCATATACCACACAGTGTTGTGTGCTTGTTCAAAATATGGTACATATTTTTCCTATCCTGTTCGAAGGCACCAATCAAATTACACAGTGGCTATTGAACCTTCCTATTATACCTTAAATTAGATCTATAGGGTAGGTATACTAAGTTTGTCATCCCATTCGTACTGCACAGAAATAATAATGGTAGAGAAAAATGGTTTGGATACCCAAGCATAATAATAAAAGTTATTTTGATTTTGACATGTCCGTCCGTCTGTTCTCACGATAACTAGAGAACCCGTGTACTTAGAGTACTCATACGGGCTTTTCAAAAAAAAAAAAAAATTTATTTAGGTTCGAAAATTAGGGTAACGTAGGGTTGGCGTAAAAAAAATTCATCTTTCACTATTTATTTTGAGAATGCCTGAAAACGAGCCAACGTAGAGAGCTGATTATTCACGTAATTAACATAAAATAGTAAATACAATTCCAAAAATGTACTAAATCTGGCAACCCATTAATGGTGTTGCCCCTACTCAAATTCAGGTTTTACACTTATACTGTGTAAACGGTCAGTTCTAGACGTTTTTATTCTACTGAAAAATATTCTTCATAATATAAAATCGGTTACAATCATTTTTACTGTCTGACGAGTCGTTTTAAACGCAGAGCGGTGTTGTTGGGTCATTACATAACAGATCGACCAAATATCATATAAAATGTGACATGACCATCACCAATTTTTTCAAAATTTACATACTTGGTGGGTTTTGGAAAACAAATATACTTACAAATTAAAATCTTTCTCCATATAGGCGTATTTCGAGAATTGTAGCATTTTTAAAGTTTTGAAAAATGCTGTCCTGTTCTTTTTTAAAAATTCATACATATTTTGCTATTCATGCTACATATAAGTGAGATATGGCTCGTTTGAAAGTTAGAATTTCAACCTATCCAAGACATATATATAATATAGGCTCATAGCTGTTTTGAAATCGGACATGTTGTTAGTTCTCAGCTTACAGGCCTGTAAATTTAGATCCTCTTTACTGATTCACGGGGCTATGGATTCGTCTGCTACACATACATTCATAGCTGTACCCTTCCTGGCCAGAACTGCCTCATTTCCTATGATGTCGTTCTTGCCAGGCACCAAGGAGAGAATAACTCTGTGGTTAGCACCAAGTTTTTCCAGCTCACTACGACTAGGCACGATGTAATGATGTTCGAGACGAGAGCTTCGATTTCACCTTATCTATTAATATAAATCCTGATATCTCGATCACTTGACTCGTTATAAGTTGTTTCTAGCAGCCATACTTATAGCTAAAATCTCCACTTGGAAGACATTACGGTGATCCGGTAGGTGGTACGATCCTTGTATTTGAAGGGATGTCCAACCTCCACTCATACAAGCATTCTCAAACCATCTATACGCATATCTGAGTCACTTGTCACT
Organism: Dioctria linearis; assembly: GCA_963930735.1. Taxonomy (NCBI): domain Eukaryota; kingdom Metazoa; phylum Arthropoda; class Insecta; order Diptera; family Asilidae; genus Dioctria; species Dioctria linearis. Next base: position 42,327,396 of record OZ005742.1, on the reverse strand, counting down.
CGATTATCCTCCCACTCGTATCTCTAATTAATAAGGATGCTAGTTGAGAAACTTTCCTCACAGTCGAGCTGCGGAACAGTCCTGGACATAGATCTTCAGTATCTTACAAGGTGATCCAGAAACGTCACATTTGCTTTGAATGTCAAGCGGCAGAAGCATATTTTCCATTGCTGGTGTTCGTGTTGTTCGAAGAGCTTCTGTAATATCCAAACAGGTAGCAATGTACAATTGGTAAGACTTTTCAGGTGAGTTGGTCTGTCTGGAACACTGTACCATACCAAGAGTCTTGTGGGATATATCTAGTAATCGATGGTATGATGGATACCCCATCTTTAGCCAACAGTTTTCCTGCAGGCATAAAGTGAAAAGGTCGCCTTTTTGATGCCTTCATTCACATTTATCCTCCAATTATATTTATTATTTTATTATTTTGGTTCTTTCGCAGTTACAACGGATTAGATATATATTAATGAATTATAACGAGTCAACTGATATATAAAAATTCTTTGTTTAATTGTTTAGGTAAAATATGTTTTCGAAAAGTATTTAGCAATTATAGCAATGAAATCCGTGTTCATAAAGCCATTACGCATGTAGAGCTAAGGACATCAGTTTTACCATAAAGGCTATAAATCACTTAAGAGGAAAAAATTATATAAAAATTTAATAATACACCCAAAATCAGCTATGAAGAGTCCACACTTCTCAATTCCTAAAACGTCTTTAGAAAATCTATCGCAAAATTTTCTTATATGAATAAATTCTCTAAGAATACCATTTAGAAGAAACTCGAGTTAGCACATTTACTGCTTACCAGTAAAAGTAAATCTCGATAATTATCGTCGCCCAAATTGTTATCGATACTTAAACTCACATAATGAGGAATAAGCTCAGACAATTATTACTTTCTCTTTCCTTTTTATTATTATTACCCTTATTACCTGCATCATGAAAATATTGCACCACTGTTAGCTAACCACCCTACCAAATACAAGTGCTTTACGCCCTTGTTTTTATATTCCAATTCAAATTCAATTATTTTCCTGCACTTAATGTTAATTGTAAAAGGCATGAACAAAAGGCACCCAGGGCAAAATTCCATAAATTTCTTCACATAAATTATGTGTAGGATTCCGTCCATGCTGTATGCAGTTTCCATCTTCAGCATCGGGAAACAAAACACACCGTGAATCATTCGATAATAAGTTGAAAGCTTTTAAAAACTTTCGCTATTGTTCCGAGGAGTTTTCAAATAGAACTTGCCAGAGGATTTGTGCACAGTCTTAGTCTGGTTCCTTTCATATCGTTCCCAAAGAAGGTCGAAAGAATGTCTTTCTATGGTACTAGAACAGGATAGGAAATATGATAGCTACACAAACGTATAGGTCCAGACAAAAGTATAAACTTGGTGGATGCATACCTGGGAGCTGATGCAATAGCAAATAGGGCATAAGACTTTTGCGGAAGGAACTCTATCATTTTGCACATCCCGAGTTTAGCAGGATGTGACATTTCAGGAACAGATAAGACATTCGTTGTACGAGTATACTCTAAAGAGTTTTCGTCCACTACAGCAGGAACATCATTATCGCAATTTTCAAAGTATAAAGTTTGCGGCAAAGTATCAAGGCAACGAGTCAACGTTAAAGCCAAATTTATTGCGACTACAAGAGCGATTCTCTGTAACCGGAGACTTGGTTTGTCCTTTCGGGATATTTTCTGCTGACTAGAACTTAGTGCAAAGGTGTCATATTTTTCTCATTATCACTCGTCCAATAAAATGCAGAACAAGAAATATAGCGGCGTTCCATTTGGCTTATTTTAAGCTGTTAGGAGTTCGGGTTATTCCTCCTTTGCGATAGAAGCTGCATACGGCAAAAATGTATAATTCGGGGCGGAGATAAATAGCTCAATTAGGAGTAAATTGAAATGAAAAACCGAGCATAAGAAAATTACTTAATTGAGCTTTAAGGTGAACTCTTAATTGTCTCATTACGAGAAAATTTGCTCTACTAATTACTTAGATTGAAATTACTAAAAATTACGCTTTCTGGTAAAAATCCTAATAACTAATTTGGAAAGAATAGAAATTCTTGCATCGGGCGTTTACTTATAAATGGTTCAATGAAATCACAAGAACAAAATTTTGTAATATAATTTTAATATTCATACTAGCATACAACTGGGTAAAATTACAAGCTCTAGCAAGTCGCATAGGTTTTTACTATTTTAATAACAGTTACCTATATAGATATGATATTTAAAAATAAAAATATCTAATGTACAACGCAAGATCCAGCGTGCAAACTCCATGATACTCCGAGATGTGACTCAAACGATTTGTGCTAAAAATACTACACGCACACGAATTATACATTTTGCATTATTCAACTTTATACGACCAACACTATCGATACAACACCTTACTTGACAGCCGTATTCAATTATAGGTAAGAGTAAGATTATCACTAATCGCCGGTGGATATCTAGCCGAGTAAGGTATGCGTAAATCCATAATTTCCTGAGTGTACCTACCATCAAATCTTCGCACAAATCACACCTAAATTATTTACTGACTCAGATTAAGGAACACCGTCATTACCAAGTAATATAGATTCAACTCAGTTTATATTGACAAGATTATCATAAAATTGATTTAGTAACACTTACATACTTTAAGGTTATTATCATTCGATCAACTTAAGACTCTTGCAAGATCATCATTCATCCTGGAGATCTTGCGTAGGGGGGGTGGGGGGGGGGGGGGGGGGGTCATCTACAGAAGTGGAAAAACAGAGTTGGACGTCATTAGCATATATTTGAATAATTTCATACCATTGTATATTAGCCAGGTAAATTATGTACAATAGAAAAAAGAATGGACCCAGAATTGATCCCTGAGGTATACCTGCGGAGTTTCTTTTCCCCTTATGTTTTGCTTATTTTAGTCTTTTGTTTATTCAGCAAAAAAACTCATCTATCTGAAACGGACCATGGACTTATTATCGGAACGCATTCATGTGGTCTATCTAGAGGACTAGTTGGTGAAAATAATGAGGTGAACGCACAGAGTACGAGTCAATTAGAAAGCTGTGGTTTATATTATTCAAAACTATAGTGAATACAACACAACTAAGAGGCCAAGAAGGAACAGGATGCGTGAGAAAATCTATAACCCGAGACGATCGAAATCTGAAAATAATGGCACTAAGAAAAAAAGAGAACGTCTATTTCGCAGCAGCCAGAAGAATTTAGCCTTGTTGTATCCTCTTTAACATTGTCTGGATCGACAATTTTTCTGGGTTTAAAAGAGGAAGGCATACGCAGCTTCGATGTCGTCTCGTCGAATCCAGTTGCTTTCAGCAAAAAATATACGGTGTAAATGGGATTCTACAGAATTGCATAAAAATACCGATTTTGTTAAATTTATACGGTCTGATGAATCGCAGTTTTACATAGTGTTAGACAGACCACAGCGATATCCTCGTCGTTCCGACGACGCTCTCTTGTCCGAGTGTACCTAAACAAATGTAAGATAGCTAACAGCGTTACAGTAGCTTACACGGAAGGTGTAGGAGAAATTAATAATGCGCAATAAAATAAAAAAAATGAACGCGAAAGCAAATATAGCCATTCTCCGATCTGGCTTGGTAGGCTTCATTAATGGCCTCACAGCGACAATAATTTTTTTAATTTATGTAAGATAATGCTCCGTGTCATAAAAGCGGAATATTTTTTAAATATCTTAATGGACTCGATATGACTGCATTTCAGGATTGACCGCCCCAATGTCCCGACTTGAATCCGATTGGGAATTTGTGGGACTGTGTTTACGGTTAACTACCTGGTGTCGCGAGCACCAGACTATCTTCATTATATAACCGGTGCGACTGGAGCGATGTGGATGATCAATATAAACGCAGTTCTGTTACGTGTTCAAATAGTGTTTGTATTGTGGGCCAATTTTTCAGATGAGTACACAAATTTGACGCATTCTTGAAGTCATTAAAATTTAGCAAGCTAAAAGATATTAGCGAAAATTTATCCTGAATTTTAGCGAGAGCGGTACTACGGTCAACGCGCTAAATTGGCCTTTGGGGTTTGATTAGTGATGGCACCACCAGTAAGTCTCCAAAAAGTTTTACTTGAATTTATCCGCTCGGCCGTTCTTTAGCGCGCTAAAAGTATTTATTATCAGAGTTCTGATATTTGCTAAATTTATAGACCGGATTTTTATAGTTATCGTAGTTTTTGTACGTCCTTGCTGTAAGTACTGATGAATTAGATTTCTTTTCGTGGCCGTAATTTCAAAATCATTGTTCATTTTTTTTTATTGTATAAATTATACATATTAAATATATATTATATTATATTTTTAATATTTCCAAAAAATATTAACTACCTGTTTTAGAAATATTATGACCGCGCGTTGTATTTCCGTAAAAAAATTGCAAAATTCATCTTCTTCTTGTTTTTAATTTATCTTTTCTCTGAGTCTCCGCTGTCATATTTTAGCTGCTAAAGAACGGCCGTAATTGGAGACCCGCTAAGATTTAGTTTATCCCGGACTTTAGTACTAGCATAAGTTGAGAAACTGTTTTTTTTTAAAGAGTGTTGATCTACCATCCAATACTCCAAATTACATGTTACAATTGGAGACTTGCATCAAAAGATCTTTCATATTTACTTTAGCATTCCTGCGTAGATTGGATATTTAACTACTCGCGTCACAGGCTCCGTAGATTACTGGCTGAGGAAACAATTTCCGCTAATACAGTATGGGCTAAAGAGTGGGGTGAAATTTTTACTAAGGCGGGGATACAATTGGACTTTTCTGCCCAGAGCAATAACTGGAAAGAGATTCATGCAAACATCTTAGAAAAACTTGTGCAAACAGATTTGAATGAACACGTGCGCCGGCATAGATGTCTTGTTTCAATGACAAGTATTGTAAACTGAGCTATACCAACATATCCAAATATGTTGATGACAAATACTCATCGAATTTCATTAGCCTAATATTCAAGGCACGAAGTGTAGCTTTCAAGGATAATTCTGTAGGAATATGCTCCATAGCTGGACAATACTTAAGTAAAAAATGACTTAAGTACTACTTAAAGTACATTTTCGTTACTTAAGACTTATTACTCAATACTTTTGAAATGCCCCTACTTTGTACTTGAACATATCGTACTTGCTTCTATTTACTTGTACTTAAGACTTAGTTTTGTACTTAAGTACCAAGATTTTTATTTAATATTTCTGAGTCTATTAAGTACCTACAAATATCTGACTCTGCGTAGAAAAACAAACACAATCTCTAGCACAACACCTTTTTTGTTGAGTTTTAAAGCACGCAAAAAACTGTGAAATCATATGATGACATAACCAAGGGTAAGCAAGCAATGCCTCGCTCCAATATAAAATGAACGATGAACGATGCCTCGACCTGATGTAGAAAAGGCCTCAATTTTTTTCATAGAAATTTACTGGACCTTTTTGTCTTAGCATTTTTATGCATTATTGGAGGCGACAATGGGTGTTGGACGGATAATGAGAGGTGAAAGTTTTACTGTACGTCGTGCAGCGCCGAATACTATAAAAGACTATATATAGTAGCCAGTGGTGACTATACATGTTATTGTTTTCAAAAGGTATTTATTTATTAATATCTATTAACTGAACTCTATAAACTTCATATATATTTCTGCCAACGTACAAAGATTTTAAAAAAGTACCTTAAAAAGTACTTCAAAAAGTACTCAGCACTTTTTATAGACTTAGTACTTAGTTAGAAGTACTTTTCATACATGTGGTACTTGTCCTTACACTGAAGTATTGAGGCCATCGGCACTTGTACTTGTACTTAAGTCCCTTTTCTTTGGTACTTACCCAGCTCTGTCCATATGCAACCTAGACGAAATAGAAAATACGTTCACTTTATTGCCATTTGTCCAATTTTCAAGCTAACAAGAAAGAGATACCTGGGTAAGAAACTACAGGCCAAAGACGTATTCTACGATATACTAAACGGTCAAAACTACGAACTTTTCTGTAAATTTTTATCGGCGGCTTTGAAGTATAAAAAACTAATAATAGATGAATTTAACTGAAGTTTAGAATTATTTCTATGTAACTATATTGTGCCAACCTGACAGACAACCATCGTGTTAAGTCAAGTATTTTTTTAAGTAACAGTTAATCCCTATTGTACTACGTATTGTAATGAACTCTAATTCCTGAATAAAATTATGTTCTTGTTCTTCTTCTTCATACCGGATTTTATTCATTTTCCAATTTATAACTACAATTTTTGTTCGATTACGATTGCTTTTGAATTTAAACTAACGATTTTAATTGAAAAAAAAAGCAATTTACAAAATTTACCCTCAACGCTCTTTGTCAAACTAAAGATAACTTCCCATAAGATATGTAAAAAGTAAAGGAAACAAGCTAGAATTTGTCTAACACTAAGACCAATTCTTATTATACCCTACATGAATGCCCGTATGCAACTTAGTTATGAAAGTTAAATTTTGAAGTAGTTTTTTGCATCTATGTATTTCTAGCATGGTTCTTCGAACAGAAAAAATAGTTATAATCAATTTCATAGGAATTCATATACTGAAAATTTTTCTGAATAAGAACAAGAGAAAAAGTTACAGTTGATCTAAAACCAATAATATTATACCCTAGATGAAAATAAAAGTAAAATAAAGTGAAAGTTAAGAGTCAACATGAAGAGGATGCCCGATTTATTTCATTTTTGAAATAAAATTTTGTAATTTTTACGAGAACGCTGTTTTGAGTTCTCCACATCGACGCATTCTCGGGCGGTGTCAAAATATATACTGAAAAACTAAATCGTGCGGACAGACAAACGGACGGATATGCAAAAATCTAAATAACTTTCTATATTATGCGTGGGTGTTCAATCACCCAACTTATGGGTCGCGACCCCCAATTGGGTTTCGACAGGTTTTCTGTGGGGTCGCCAACTTATATAGTTAACTAAAAAAAGTATTCACTATAATGCAATTTTTAAAAGGATTTGTAGTTCTTTCGTCGGGAATGAAACTAATTGCAAACATCAACGACTTGATCGAACAGGAAGTTTTCAGTAAGCGAGCTCAACATTAGTGCAAGCATCATATGACGTCGCATTGGAAACTGCCAAGCAAAAAAAACCTCACACAATTGGAGAAAAGCTCATCATACCCTGCATGTTGCAGATGGTGAAATTAAATCTTGGAAATTCCAGTGAAGTGAAAATTCATCGAATATCTGTCTAATAATAGTATTCAGCGGTGGATATCAGACATCTCCGTCGATGTTGAAGAGTAGATTTTGAATGAAATCAAGGTTTCACCATTGTTTCCTTTTCAAGTTGATGAATCGACAGACGTAAGCTCGTGTGCTCAAATTGTCTTCGTGAAATATATTCATTCAGATGATATTAAAGAAGATTTCCTATTTTGTAGTGGACTTGAAACTGCCATAAAAAGAAAGAAGAAAAGAAGATATTATGAAGAAGATAAATACGTTTTTTGAGACTGGAGGAGTAAAGTGGAAAAACGTGTGTGGGGGGTTTTTCCGTATGCTGCATCATCTATACCTACTTGGGTCAAAATCGGGCTTTCAGAAAAAAGTATAAGAACTAGCTTCCCAAGCAAGGGGAATACATACATGATTCACCGGTATGCCCTTACCATAAGACTCTTCTAATTCCTCCTGCAAGAGGTACTTGATTCGCTGATAAAAATCATAAATTACATCAAATCTGGAACTCTTAACACCCGTCTGTTTAAAGAACTCCGGAAAGACTTGGAATCTGTTCACGAGGCTCTTCTTTTCTAGACTGCAGTACGCTGGTTGTCGAAAGAAAATGTTGCAAATCGTGTCTTTGAATTGGAATATAAAATCAAGTACAAGAGAAATATGACATCTTTTTATACCTACTTTAACGACAAAGCTTGGTTGGTAAGAGTATAATATCTAGTAGATATATTAGAACAGCAAAATAGGCTTAACCTGAAACTTCAGGTAAAGGAAACGAATATTATCGCATTTCAAGATAATCTCGGGGCATTTTTATCCAAGTTGCGAAACTGGCGAAGAAAAATAAATCTTGAAAACATTGCCATGTTTGAGAAACTCTGCAGTGTGAGTGTAGTAGATGAATCTGTAGGTAAAATAAGTGACAATTTGAATGAAGAGATTACTAGGCATCTCGAATCTCTTGAAAATGAACTTCAGCGTTACTTCCATGAGCTGAAAAAAGAAGAAACAACGTTGACACGAAATCTTTTCTCTGCTTCCTTTGATCTAGCCAGCACTCCCGATGATTGAATTTGCGGAATGATTCCTCGGCATGTAACTTGTTTATTGAAAAAATGAATGCTAACATAATTCTGGTGGGGTGCATATGTATCATTCATACCCAAAATGTGACGATGTTTGCCTTTCTAGTTTTAGTTCTAAATATCTCTACGAGAGTGGATTTTCAACTCTTCTTCAATTAAAAACGAAAGAAATGAATAAATTAAATGTAGAAAATGACACGATGTTGACATGCAATTTCAACCATCGCATTTAATTAATTTTTAAAGATAATTTAAAATAAAACTATACGAAATTAACTTTTTTCGCTGTTTCTTTTAATTACCCTAATTAAAATGGTTTTATATAAAGAGGTCGCCCCCGAAAAAATGTTGGGAATCTATAATCTAGAGAGTATAAAGAAAACTCCTAATGAGAAACCTATCTAACATTCCAAAGATTGCCAATAGCCCATTTATTACACTATTCCAGACCAACAACAAATTTTCAACCCTCCCAACTCATAAAAAACATACATATACAGAAGAAGAGTGTAATCAACAGTCTGCTGATAAGGAACTGTGCAAGAAGCAGCACTCTTCTATCTTGAGGAAATAGACTGGGTATAAATCTCTAATGCAAATGCAACAGAAGGAGCTTAGAAAGCAAAACGGTCACTACTTTACTTCCTGTTTTTTATACAC
>OZ005742.1:42244269-42318173 GCA_963930735.1 Dioctria linearis | reverse complement strand
ACTCTCGGTTCCGCAGCAGCACTTTTATGGACACTCTGACTACTAGAAATCATATGACAACTTTTATTATCTTCGAGATACGTGTGTGTTCCGCACCATTGCTATTAGTCGAACTGAACAGCGCTGTAAATGGCGCTGTACATAAATTTAAAACTTTAAAAACGTGGAAACTGCATCTCAGCATTATGACAGCAATGCCAGAAATATGCGGAACTAGCTTTCGTCAGGGAGGAGCGAACTTTTTTTTTTTAATAAAATCAAAATTTATGCTTTAAAGTTTATAAATTAAGTGTGAACGGAGCTGATTGCATTCAGCGGAAAATATGCTTGGGCCGTAATTTCTCTTTATCAATGCCGTTCCTTTCTATACCATGGGAAATGTTTACAGTTGTTGCTTTGGTGTTTTTATAGTTCAGTGGGGATATATAGGAATTGTACACAATGCTCTGAACCATAAAGTTTTATGCAGCATTTACCGATACCTAAAGAGAGGGATTTAATGAATATACTCTCTCTTTCCCCATAATCATTATACCCATTTCCAGTTCTAGACTAGAAATATATGTGAAATAAATAGAGACAAATGACTCTTTTCATAATTTCATCACACCATAATCTCTTGTCGCATCTACATCTAACATTTATGAGGTCGCACTAACTACCAATAATGATAGTCAGTTCAGTTCAGTCTTCAGTCAGTTTATCTGTGGGGTGGTTCTGTGCCGTAACTTAGCATATATTTTAGTCACATATTTTAACAGTTACCCACAAATTTGTCGTACTTTTATATTCGCTATATTCATTTTGATTTATCCTTTTCATCAACCACAAAATAAACTAAAATGAATTTCCAATGAATTAATGTCAGATTATACGCCTAAAGGCCAAAACACAGTGAGAGCGACACAACAAAGTCGCCGTAAATTGGTTGCTGTCAAAGATTCGAATATATGGAAGTCCCATATACTTAACACAATGAGAGCGACTCGACAAGTTGCCAACAAAAAGTTGGGAAAATCTCTAAATTAGTCGCCAACGTAATTGACATTTCTGTGTGGACAGTGAATAAATGACATTCATGTTATGTGGATTTAGTTATTTTTATAAAGAATAGCAAATTAAAAGATTGTAGTAAATAAACTAGTTATTAAAAACTTTAATAAAATTAATTTGTTTAATTAGTTTGAGAAATTATGAGTTTTGAGGAGGAATTTATAGAGAAAAATGGGGAAAAAGTTATGCTGTACGATAAACGTCTTCCCTTGTATGGCAATCTCATCTTCTTTTTTTTAGCTTTTTCTTTATGCTTTTACAATTTTAAGAAAGCCGCATAAGCTATACTAAAGATGTTTCTTAGTTCTTTCCTTGTTTCCATTTCTTTTACAATAAATAAAACAGTGACTGCTGTCAAAAGCATTTGTCGAGTCGCGTCCACTGTGTTTTAAATGCGATATTGTTGCCAACTAAGTTGCCAACATTGTTGTGTCGCTCTCACTGTGTTTTGGCCTTAAAAGTACGATAAATTAGTAACTGCTTCCGAGGTTGGGACAAAAATTGTATATACTCTGGTAAAGAGATAGTTTGCACAACTTAGAGAAATACAAGTGCTTAAATTCGAAAAATATTTTTGAATTTGTAATGTGAAGTGTCATTATCAGTTTATTTTATGTAATGCAAAGCTTGCTCAGCTGAATAAAAACACAGAAAAGCAGTAGAAAAGTTCATTTAATTTTGTCGAATATTTTGTCATTAAAGTACGACAATAGATCAGAATTACCCCCTGATCGGCCCAAGTAAAGGTTAGCGGTGAATAGCCTGATGGAATTTTTTGAACAATTTAAGAGGAGCAGTAGTTAGCAAAAGTTTCAATTTAGATACCAACTGTAGGCAATAAAATTTACTATTCGTAGGTTTGTGTCCTGAAAATGAGACAATTCACATAAGCCTACTACCTACATAGTGATTGCAAAACGCAATTTGACTAAATATCTTGTTGTGTTGCAGAGGCGCTACTACTGCAGAGCGTATGTTATCAAAGGGTAAGCCAGCTCCAATTTAAATTCAACCATGGCCCTACTCAACCTGTTGTAAGTAAGCTCGCAATTTTTTCTTAGAAATTTACTGGAAATTTTGTCCTTAGAATTGATCTGCATTATTGGAGGCCGACAACGGCACATAATTGTTTCTGAATATAACTCCTAACTGAATAGAAATTCTGCCGAAACATTTTCTGTAAATTTCTAAGAAGAAATGAATGCTTATTGGTCATAAAAATTGTTAGTGGGCCAAGCACCCGTTGTAGCATGTCTTCACCGCCGCAAAAATTTGTTTACAACTTTCTCCCCGTATCTGTACCAAAGAATAACTAAATAAAAGAAAGGACACAGAAGAGTGTTCCGATTGTTTTCCATTTAAATGTACACGGCGAGAAAAGGAAGGAAGGAAGAGAAAAAAATCAGACCCTCTTTGAACATTTTACGAATAAGACAAAAAATGTGAATGCGAAGATTAAATGCAACGAAACAGAATGGCAAATGATTTATTTTCGTAAATAAGAGAGAATGGGCGGAGTTTTCCGATTTTACGTTCATAAAATGTTCCCGCGTTTTTATCAAAACAGGTTTTTCTGAAATTGTCTCAATGTTTTTCGCAGGAATTCTAATGTTTGTTGTTGTAATCCCATGATATGTGAACAGCAAGCGTTTCTGTTTACATTTGTTTTGCTCGAAAGAGATTAAGTGGGGGAATCTCATACTGAATTCGGGGAATTTTATTTGACAGAAATTTAACATCTCCTTTTACTGCGTTGTTCATTGCTAAATTTATCTTTTTCTTGCCAAATGGAGGTAGGTTTACCCAATGTACATTATTATGAATAGTTTGAAAGGATTTTGAGGGATTTAATAAGATTTTGTCGTTCGGGTAATCCTACGTTCTCTCGATTTTTGTTTTTAACTCGTTATCTCAGTCGCACTACAATAATGCATAGCCATGATCTTTTCCCCAATTCATGCAAAAGACTAAAAGTCTAAAAAACACGGAAAATTTCCAATTTTGTTCGCCTCTGTCTCTACTTATATTTATTTATACTTTGCCTGTACCATGTCTCCACGCTTCTACGCAATAGTTGTTTTTAGGAGGGGGGGGGGGGGGTACAGATCAGTGACACACATGACACACGCGCGCCCTACAGCCGCACAGAAACACATGCACACACAGCCACACAAACGCCCCGTTTGTGTGTGTTTGTGTGTTCGTGTATGCATGCGTGCATGTGGTTCTGTGTGTGTGTGCGTGTGCGCTTAGAAATAATGTTCAGTAAAAATTATAGGAATCTTTTCCATTTATACCAATTAACCTGATTAGCCCTCCCATTGCCTTCTTTAAGTTCCAGGCCGTGACATCGAATTCTTTGAATGTACTAGAGTGGTACGATTTCGTACTTCTCTTAGGATTTGTTCTTATGGAAAAATGCATACTTTCAACTTCAACCTTCTGCAGAATGTAAATAAGCCTCCGTACTAAAAATTTTATTCAGGAATTGTGTTATTTAATTAAGAATTTAATTTAAGAAATTTTTTTATATTTTATTACTCAAACATAACACAACACATAAAAATGAGAAAATGCGTTGAATTCTGTCTTCGAGATCTTCTTCATTTTCAAGCTAACTTTAAGCAGGAATTTGGGATGAATTTGTAACTTCCGTGCTAAAATACAAATCGTAGACCCTGAGACAATAAATAAATCTACTTAACATCATTGGGAAAATTTTTTTTTATATTTTTATAATCACACAATTTTATCGTCCTAATAAACTGGCCACAGCTCTTGAATTAATCGCAGTCAATGACAGACAGCCTATAGTGGACTAAAAAGATATTTGTTGCTTTATTATTTAGCACCAATTAAATTATTCAATTTTTTTCATCGTAACATATAAGCTAAAACTCGGATTCCATTCTCATCCGAAATATTTTTAAGAGTCAAATATTTGCCATCATTTTGCCGATATTAATAAGATCGGTTAACGCTGTACACTTTTTCACCATTAACATCCTTTAAGGTTCAAGTTACTTCTTGCGTGGCACCATTTTCTAAGTAATAGCTGGAAATATTTTTTGAAAAATATTTACTAAAACTTGTTAATAAATTAATCAGTATGACTTACGCATAGAAACAATTACCATCCGCATTCCTCTTATTAACATTTCTTAGTGCCTTGACCTTTCTATCATAGTCATCACTGGATACATTTATATCGAACGATAAAAAATGTCTACACAGGTGTGACTGAGGCGAATAATTTGAGTCAAGACTCGACACTGAATATATATCTGATAAGAAATCTTTTCTAATATGGATGCGCCTAAATATGACCTTTTGGAAGAATTTATGTAATTTTCAGTTTTATATTTTTTCGCATCTAATAAACTCGTTCTGCAGTGAATTTTTTATTTTGTGTATATATGCATGTGATGCGCTGGCTAAGCATATACATATATTCATTCAGTTCCACACATTTATAATTTCGAGATTATGACAACTATTAGACACTATAAGATAGCCTCCAAAAACATAACATACTCGAATTAAGTTAAGATGAATGTGAAAGAAGCTGCACAAAATTAGAAATAATTTCTGATGAATTTGATCATTTTTTTCAAGGCCCCTGTCTTTTCAGTTTACTCAAACTATATAGTTCTGGTGTCCTAAATAAAAACGAACAGAAAATACGCTACAAGGGATACTTCTTATTATCCTTTCTGAAACGCTGCTAACTGAGTGCAAACTTTTAACAATTTCCGTTGTGCTATATACGGACTCACACGTCTCTTCACTCGGATGACAAATGAAATGAATATCACAAATAACAAGGATTACATTCACAAATTTTTTTGCGCAACAATAGCCATCTGTTGTAAGAGATCGCTATACGCTTCAGCTTCCTCGGCGTTATCAGTAAATTATCCGAATTATTCGAAACATTCGCATTTCACTAGCACTAAATTATCCTAAAATCTTCAACATGCATCGCACTACCCTAAAGCCCATAAATTCCTTTCTCAGTTTCTCCCTAAATTATTTTCAAGTAATTCATTTACGCTTTGTTTACTTTTCCATACAAAATTTCTTCTGTGCAAATGCTACTAGTATCTCGAAATTTCACTTTAAAATATTTCTTCACGTAAACAATTTTTTTTTTGTGATGAGATCAAAGTACTTGAACTCATACGATTCATGCGATTTTCCCCTTAAACCAATTCTTCCCGGCCATCTTCTTTACACTTATCGAAGGAATTGATTGGTGGATAAGTTTTGAATGGATTTTTTTCAATAAATTGATAGAGGGGGAACCCAAATAAATTTAATAATTTTTTTCTAATTTTTGAAAAGAAAAGTAATCTGAAAAGTTCCCCTACCAGAGGGAAGTTCTTCAAATCCAGACAGAAGAAAAATTAGAAAGTAAAGACAGTATTCCTGTTTAAGTCAATAGTAAGTGTTCACCTTTGTGTACAATTAGTGAAAAATAGTCTGAATAAAAGCTTGCTAAAACTGGGACTGGTGACCTCTCATTAAAAGCAGGCACTCCCCAGTCCTTGGGTAATAAAAACCAACCCAGAACACATCGTCCCAGGGCTTCAAAATAAAAGTATACGGATGGAGGCCTCTATTGGTACGAAAGGCGAAATTTCTCAAAAATTAGGAACTATTATTATCAAAATTTTCGTCCCGTTTGGCATCTTGTGTGTCAGTGCTTAGGTATGATTTTTTGAAAATACCCTTTCCCATCATATTTATCCCAAATTCACTAAATAATGCCACTCCGAAAAAAGGCGGGAAGATATCGAGCTAGAAAGACAAAAAAATTTGGGCCGCATATTTTTGTTTTCTTTATTATCTCTTCAAAATCGGAGGCTGTCGGTATAAATGGTGTTGGGGTTAGTCTAGAATCGCTAAGGTAACATATGTAATTTTTTACACCAAGTGAAAATTCTACCCTGCTATCTTATAACGTATCTTTATTGAGATATAAGGATTTGTATTGACAGACAAGCTGCAATTAAGGCTTTGAATTCGAGCAGTGAGCTATAGAGATTTGATCCCAACCATGGTACAGTTATGTACCAGGGACTGAGGCAGCAGATGTTTTAGCCAGGAAGGGCTCAGCTATAAATATATGCTTAGCGGAAGCATCCATAAAAGGTCCCTGAAATCAGCAGCAGGATTCTAGATTTACAAGCCTGGCTAATCTCAAATGTCCGAAACTCTGCTCAGGAGAAACCGAAATGGCTTGTGGAGCCTTACTGGTGTTATCACGAAAAACTGCCTCCACGATAAACATATGGAACACATTCAGGCTCGATGCAATGACTTCCGAAGCTGTACGGATGAGGAGGAACGTGTGAGGGTTCAACATCTACTGTGTGAATGACCCAACATTACTAAACATAAGGTAGACGCTTATAGCTGCCTACTTCTGCGAATTGATGCAAATAGCAGATACAAATTGGAAAACCTGGTATCTTGTGACTGGTTTTCAAGCTTACCAATTTTTCTATGGCAGTACTAATAAATATTTTTACTTGAAAAAATTAATTACTTTCATTTTAACCAATTCTATAAGAGAACCAAAGCCTCCAAAATTTGGCCTAACTACAGTAATTCTGGGTTGAAGGTTAGTTAGAACGAAGAGGAATCTCAATTACACGGTGATCGATTAGAAAGATTTAAAGCGCTAGGATACTTTCATCTGGAAACATATTCAATCAATCTCTAATCCTAAAAACCAGTTTTATATAAAAAAAAAACAATTTTTTTTCTTATAATTGAATTAAATTCTAAAGAAAAAATTTAATATTGAACCTACATATGTCGAGTATTAACAACTGATTAAATTTTATATTTCATAAAATACGAAAAGTTTTAATTCAAGTTGCTGCACCTTGCAGATTGTTGTTTAGCAGAGTTAGCTTTGTCAGGTCAAAACTCATCTGATGAACCCTGCTAACTAAAATTTATTGGTGTCAAATGTCGATTATCATCCTAATAAGCTTAATATAGCCTTAGGAGAAGTTGTGAGTTCAAATAGATGTTCGAGACCAGCTACAGTATATGGAAAATTGTTATTTTACAATTAATTCACTAGTATTAGTTTACACATACAAGCTAAAATTCGAGACCCATTTTCATCAGCAATATATTTCGTGAACCATCTAGTTCCATCAGGCTGTTGATATGAAAAATATCCTGCAACACTGTATACTTGTGTACCATTGACTTCCTTTAAGGTTCCCCTAGCCCGTTGGATTATGTCATTGGTTGAACTATAACTATAATTTTAGGACATTTGATAGATTTAATAAGTATCCACAATGTTAATCATATTCACTACATTACCTATGGTAATAACTACCGTTTGGATAAATTGTGTAAGTATTTGTTAGCGCACTATATTGATTATGATCGAACTTATCGATCAATGGTGCACAAAACGCAAACACCAATAGTTCACTCGTAACAAAAATCAATGCGAAATGTTTCATCGTAAAAGTATCAAACTAAACTGAGCTTTCGATGAGCTGCCCAATAGATACTTATAATTTTATAATTGGTAAAGTGTGACGACTAGGTGGATATGTCTACCCTGTCCATATGGTTGTTACCGAAAAATTATCAAAGGACTGTGGTAAACTTGTTATGAGAGTCACTACAACTATTATTTCCTAACTAATTTTAGGTATAAAACTTAAAACACACACACTCTGACTACTAGAAATCATATGACAATTTTTATTATCTTCGAGATACGTGTGTGTTCCGCACCATTGCTATTAGTCGAACTGAACAGCGCTGTAAATGGCGCTGTACATAAATTTAAAACTTTAAAAACGTGGAAACTGCATCTCAGCATTATGACAGCAATGCCAGAAATATGCGGAACTATTTTTCGTCAGCGAGTAGCGAACTTGTTTTTTTTTTTTAATAAAAGCAAAATTTATGCTTTAAAGTTTATAAATTAAGTGTGAACGGAGCTGATTGCATTCAGCGGAAAATATGCTTGGGCCGTAATTTCTCTTTATCAATGCCGTTCCTTTCTATCCCATGGGAAATGTTTACAGTTGTTGCTTTGGTGTTTTTATAGTTCAGTGGGGGATATATAGGAATTGTACACAATGCTCTGAACCATAAAGTTTTATGCAGCATTTACCGATACCTAAAGAGAGGGATTTAATGAATATACTCTCTCTTTCCCCATAATCATTATACCCATTTCCAGTTCTAGACTAGAAATATATTTGAAATAAATAGAGACAAATGACTCTTTTCATAATTTCATCACACCATAGTCCCTTGTCGTATCTAAATCTAACATTTATGAGGTCGCACTAACTATAATCATAGTTAGTTCAGTTCAGTTCAGTCTTTAGTCAGTTTAGCTGAGGGGTGATTCTGATCTTTTGCCGTAACTTAGGCATATATATTGACAGTTACCCACAAATTTATCGTACTTTTATATTCGCTGTATTCATTTTGATTTATCCTTTTCATCAACCACAAAATAAACTAAAATGAATTTCCAATGAATAAACATCAGAATATACGCCTAAAGGTACGATAAATTAGTCAACTGCTTCCGAGGTTGGACAAAAAATTTTATACTGTGGTAAAGGTATATTTTGCACAACGTGCTTAAATTCGAAAAATATTTTTGAATTTGTAATGTGACGTGTCATTATCAGTTTGTTTTATGTAATGCAAGGCTTGCTCAGCTGAATAAAAACACAAAAAATCTGTAGAAAAGTTCATTTAATTTTGTTGAATATTTTGTCATTAAAGTACGACAAAAGATCAGAATCCCCCCTGATCGCGCCAAGTAATGTCTAACGGTCGGTAGCCCTGCAGAATTTTTTTGAACAATTTAAGAGGAGTCAGTACTCAGCAAAAGTTTCAGTTTAGATACCAACTGTAGGCAATAAAATTTACTATGCGTAGGTTTGTGTCCTGAAAGTGAGAAAATTCACATAAGCCTTGTGTATGGAGAACTATATAGTGATTGCGAGACGCAATTTGACTTAATACCTTGTTGTGTTGCAGAGGAGCTACTACTGCAGAGCAGACGTTACGAAAGGGTAAGCCAGCTCCAATATAAAATCAACCATGACCCTAGTCGACCTGTTGTAAGTAAGAAATTCTGCCGAAACATTTTCTATAAATTTCTAAGAAGAAATGAATGCTCATTGCTCATCTACTCGTCTATTCTCATAAAAATTGTTCGTGGGCCAACATAAAAATTGTTAGTGGGCCAAGCACCCGTTATCGGCCGCAAATGCATAACAATTCTAAGGAAAAAATTTCCAGCAAATTTCTAACAAAGAATTGCGGTCTTCCTTACATGAGGTCGAGACATCGTTGATTTTATATTCGAGTGAAGCATTGATCGCTTGCTACGGCCAAAGTTAACCTAAGCATTAGGCTAACTTTGCTACGGCATCAATACATCGAGGAATCGTTAATTTTATATTCTAGCGAGGAATTCCCGGCTGTACTTACATTATCTTAGCTCTTAAAACCCTTCTCCAAACTTTAGTTGTAGAACTTTTAGCGACTGAGCGTGAGCAAAACGGCTCAAAATGGTACAAGTGGAGCCATCTGACATTATAACAAGGAAGCATTTTCCCCATCACTATATATTTTATACATAATGATATTACGAAAAGAAAACTGCCCTGGCAACCTTTCACTGTTGTGACCCGTTACACCGGAGCTGGAATGATATAGAAAAGCCTACCAGTAAGAAACTAAAAGGTAGGGGCACCTCATCAACAATTTTCGTACCAATCTCAAAGATGTATAAGTTCATACGCACTCTATAAAAAATTCGCATTGCAGGCAGATGAAAAGAAAAGTTTATGCAAGGGATTTTGGTGGGGTTTTTGAAATTATGAGGCAAAATTGTATACCAGCAGAAGCATAATGAGCTCTAACAATATAAAAACAACTTTTTGATATTCCTGGTTTCCCACTAAGCCTATTTCCATCTTCGGTTGCCCAATAACTTGCCTTAAAATTTTATTTTTGGTAAATCTATATCAAGAATATATATTAAAAATGGAGTACTTTTATCACAATTACAAACATCCACCAATATTCTAATTCCTAGTTTATTATTAAAAAAGATATTTATCCCCCTTCCAATTTTTACCTTACCTACGCCTTTTGCGCTACAACTAAGTTATATGTAACCATATGCACGCAAAAATGGCATATACCTATACACGCAATGGCCTCTCCTTTAGTTTCTTACTCGTAGAGAAAAGCAGACGGTGAGTAGAAAAAGAATACTCAATGGATGCTACTAAACTGTTACACACTGTCCAGCCAACGACGTTTCTCTTAAACGCACGGACTTCATTTAAGGGCTGAACGACATTCGTCACTCTTGGGCAAAATACGGTTTTCATCCAAACTGGGCGACATTCATTGTTTTGAGCAACATACGCCCCACATCCAAACTGTGCGACATTTACCCTTTTCGGCAACATACGCTACTCACACAAACCAACACTGATTCACGAAAATAATATTTAATTCCAGGATAAGCCAAAAGAATGCAACTCAAGGGGCCCATACACGGTCACGAATAGGTCATAGGTCATAGGTCATAGGCGAATAGGTCGGCGTTGACCTAATGATAATGCCATGAACAACAACCGCATTAGAGTACGGAGAAAGAAGTGGTATTGGTCATTGCTTACGAATGCACTTATGCAGCCATAGTAGGCACATGGAAGTTACATGCCTTATCCGCGAAATATGAACGTTCAATACCTATGAGACAATTTGATTTGCTTGTGAACGTTGTGGAAGCTCTGGTAACACCGCAGGAGGTTCGTACTCCAAGTGTTAGTAATACATTCCAAATGTCCAGGGGTACGAATCGTATTGATCATACTGTTGATACAATTACAAATCGTACTTCATGTGGCTAATGCGACACTAAAACACACTTTGGTTGTACTAAATGCAAGGTGAATCTACATCCCAGTGTTTCATCGATTACCCTAATGATGTACCACATGACATGGAAAATGTTAAAAAGGCTAAATAAGTTTCTATTTTTTTAAATTTTATTTTCATATAATTACAACAATCTTGAATTCTATCCTTTTAAATATAAAGAATAAATCAAAGTAAATAGTCTCCAGAGACCCAAGGATTGATGCGATCGTGGTAGTTTTTCTTCGATAGAAGACACTAAAGGCTAACTAGCACTAAAAGATTTTCCAATTTTCATATAATTAAAATTTCCACAGGAAGTTTTATGCCAATTTCTTATTGGTGGTTAATTCACGACATTAGACTGCGGAAAAAAGGCAAGTAAATATAAAAATTTCGATTTGCTCGTAAAAATTATTAATAGTTCTATCTTTCTCCTCTCTAATATAAAAGTAATGAATGCGATATCTGTTAATCGTCGCCAGATATATATTTTTAAACACACTAGTATTTTTGGGTATTTAAATACCCAACAGGCATTAATGGGTTAAGCCTTGTATTATCTAAGTATTCACTATAAAATCACACCAAACATTTACCGACAATTCTAATTCTAGTTTTCATTTACGTGAGAAAAAGTGATGGCAGCATAGTTCTTGTGTGGAGTCATATCAGTTACAGCTTGATGGATGAATTTCCGACATTGAAAATTTCTGGGGTTTCACTATTAAGACTACAAGTATTTGCTAACAAAAATCAATAAATAAATTGGGATGACTTAAGTCAATGTCAAGGTCACAATTACCAAAAAATAAATAAAGTAAGAAATTTGAGAAACTGGAGTTCAATTTGCTTACTATTTTCTATATGGAGAAACTCCAAACTAGGCTGGATCCTACTAATAACTAGAAGACAACCACAAAAGATTGCACTAAGTCTTCTCACCAATTTGGATTAAAATGATGAAATTCCTGAGAATTTAGAATTGTCTCTCCTTAACATAAATAAATCGAGAAAATTAAAAAATAAATATTTGCGATGAGCAATTAATTCACAAGTGGATAATGGTTATTGTACCCTAATTACCATGTAAAAACCTACGACTTCAGAAAACTATACTTAAAGCAACTACATTTGACGAACAAAATTTGTAATCTGATTTTGATAAAATGGTTGGCCTAATGTAGCCACGGAGTTTTTTTTATCAAATCAATCACCCACCGAGAGATTCCCATATTTTCTTAGAATAGTCTTATCTAATTTATCTCAATTTTTAATATATTTCTTTTTTGCATATCTCCTCTAATGACTTTTCCTCGCTCATCAAAAATGAGAAAATATTCAATGCATGTCATTACGTGAGGAATATATTGCTATTCTTATGCAAATGATAAATCATATTCTCTCTTTGAATGACCCTCTTATGCATAAACACGTCATGAAATATTCACAAAAGCAGTAGAAATATTGATACTAGAAAAATGCGCATAAATCAGTTTGTTTTTTAGACTGCAGAATGAGAAATTTCTAGATACTAGCTTGAATTTCTTTCAAAGTAGGTGGAAGGAGTAAATTATAAACTCCATACTTAAAGATAATTGAAAATTATTAAGAAATATAAAAATGACCACAGATTTTCTGTTTTTCTCGTACTTTCTTTAATAGTAGTGAAAATGTTATATAGTAGATATTACTTACGAACAGAGTTCAGTATACTAAATTTATGTATAGGCCAGCACAAGGTCCGATTTTACTTACCTGAAAAGAAGAGAAATTATATAAGTAAATAACTAAATTAATAATTTTATTTATTTTCATATATATGTACATATATAGATGTGTGTGTATGACAGAGTTAAAGAAATCTACAGTCCGCGCTACGAAAAGTGAGCTATCAAGGTTCAAAGATGGACTTTTTTAAGTTTGTACTATTGCGTATATTCCAGATGTTAAGAGAGCTTTCAAATATAATTGTCATTAAAATAAATTAAATTTTGATATTTTTGAATTACTTATTTCAATTACTTTTTGTAATTTTAATAAATATTTATGACTTCATAATATTTTCTTTTCTTTCATCCTTGCAGAAAGCAATCATTTATTATAAATAAATTTCCTCATAGAATGTAAGAAAAGTAGTTTGTAATTCTAATTTACAACCTAAATTGATATAAATTATTTTTATGCAGCAACAAGAAGAACTCCAATTTTTTTGTTTTCTATTTTTATGCAGCTACAGGAAGAATTCCAATTTTTTTGTTTTCAAATTTGGTTTTTGTCTAAATAATGTGTCTCAGTTTAGATATCCTAAATGACTTGTGTGTAAACTAAAATGCTTACGGTTTAATGTAAAGGATTAATTTTTCAAATAAAAGTATTTATATATTCTTATACATTTTTGTATTTTGAGTTTTTAAAGACCTAGAAAAGTATTTTAAAAGGAAAATGTTATGTTTTTTTCAAAAAATATTTTTAATCATTAACCTTCATTAATAAAATCCCAAGAAGTTTTGGAACAGAACAGAAGATAAAGATTAATCAATTAGTTTTGGTAAATAAAGATAAGAGCATGGAATTTCTGTAGCACACTTCTAGATGTACAGTAAAAATATCGGGAAATAACTGAATAAAATAAGCAAATTTATTGGCAAATAAACTGTTTAGTTGAAATCATATGTCAAATTTAAAAATTATTTAGCTTCGTTTCAGAAGAAATGTGTTTGAAATTTAAATTCATATTATTTAAAGAATATTCTACTAGATGACACAAAAAGATGGGAATAAAATATTCGAAACATACTCTATGACAGTTGGAAACTTTAAATTTTCTCATTAGCGAATTGTCATGTTTAGAGCTTAAATAAAATAAGTAAAAAACGAGTTTTCAAACAAAACTGAGGCCAAGCCGCATGAAAAAGTAGAAAATAAACTTTTCTTCACACACAGAGGTGGACTCAGATTTTTTGATTGGGACATTTCTGTTGAATATTCTTTCTCCTCATGAATCAAATCTCTTATTACCTCTGATTGATCATACTGAAATATATCGGTGATTGTCAGCGAATAAAATCTGAGTCCACCTCTGTGTGTGAAGAAAAGTTTATTTTCTACTTTTTCATGCGGCTTGGCCTCAGTTTTGTTTGAAAACTCGTTTTTTACTTATTTTATTTTCTGCCTTTTTCACGTTAACTAAATTGTTATTACGTGCTGCATGGAGATATTTTAAAACAATTTTATGACGGCTGAATAGACACTGATTTACCAGTTTTTCAAAAAAATTATTCGAGTAAAAATTATTATGCAACTCATTTCGCTCTACAACTTTGTCTTAGGTTGCAAAACGCTCAAACGCTTCCTTGGTTGGAAAACCTCCGGAAAAGAGTTTTGCATGAATTTTCCTCGATTTTTTCTGCAAGTTTTCACCATTGTCGGTGAGAAAGTAATGATGCCAGTTGATAGGGAACTTGATCCTGCATAATTTAGAAAACTTTTTTACCTTAAACTTTTCCGGAAAAGTCGGAAAATTTCGGAAAACTCTGGATTTTTCCTAAAACGGATTTATCACTAATCAAATTTGTACCAAATTTTCCCGATTTTCCGGGTTTTTCATGGAAATTTCCGGTTCAAATTTTGATAGATTCAATTGTCACGCGACATGAACCTGTGTGCCAAATTTCAACTCGCTGTGATGGCGAAAACTGG
This sequence comes from Dioctria linearis, assembly GCA_963930735.1. NCBI lineage: Eukaryota > Metazoa > Arthropoda > Insecta > Diptera > Asilidae > Dioctria > Dioctria linearis. Next base: position 42,303,470 of record OZ005742.1, on the reverse strand, counting down.
ATGTACGAGAGTGTCGAAAATAGTAAAGAAATAGTCAAATTCGTGTACGAGTTAAAGGGAATGGTGGCCTCAAAAAGAATAGCCTGCCTTCGTGCATTTGTATTTGAAAAAATATGTATTCTGCTAGTTTGGAATTTACTATTTTAATATACACCAATAATAAATTGTATACAAAAAGCAGAAATTTTTCATGATCTCAATTGGAATCATTGGTAACTTGAATTATAAAATGCTTGACAGTTATTAGGTATTTATTTTCGAGTAAAAATATCTTTCTGGAGTCGATGAAATAGAAATGAGATAGAAATGAAAATATCATTAGAGTAATTATGGAGGGTAATTTATCAGGATATGTCCAATGAAGATAACCTTGCGCTAGATTTCGAAATATGCGCCCTTTAACAGCAGCAACCATCTTGAAAATGAAGCTGCATTTCTGAATGTTCCTAAAAAATCAGCTAATCTTCTGAATTATGAAACTGGAGAAGATTCTGATGAAGAAAACATTTTACTGGCAACAAATCCAAAAGATTTAAGATCCCATATGCCTCTTAAGTTGCAAAATAAATATATTGAAGACGTAAATGACAGATGTGAAATTGAGTTTTCCTATCCATCATTAGTTGAATTAAAGACAATAATTATATTTTTATATATGTATAAGTAGCCCCAACTACCAATGATTCTAATTGGAATCACAAATATATTTAAGTAATGGTAAATTTTTTAAAAAAACAAAATACATTGAAATGATTTAAATATATTATTTCATAAATAAAAATATTGTGTTTTTTTTTTTTTGCTTTCCTTAATAAATCGGGGCTGAAAGAGGGAGCACGACATAAGACATGTTGAGTGATGAAATTTATCTGACTTTGTAGAAAATCAATAAAACAACTTAATTAAAATGGAAAAATTATAAAATCTTGAACAGGTTAAAATGGTAAAGCGGCATAGCCCCAAACTGTAATTTCCCTGACTTTGATAGCGCACTTTTCGTGGCATGAACCATAATTGTCAATTAATGAGTAGTCAGTTTTTTCTTTATTTATTTTTTTTCTTTAAAGAAAACCATACATATAGCCTCTTTTCATGGGTCTTTAATTTTCAGTAAAGGAAAAATGTTCTTAGGTTATTAGGTATGTCATATCCTCCCAGAATAAGTATACAAGAAAAACTCATTCATTGAGATTTTGTACTTTGGTTCTTAACCGAGCCTGATTTTTCGTTGGATATTAATACGTAAAACTTTCAATAAGGAACCAGGCTAGTCAATAAATGGGTGCTTGTCGCCCAGAGTGTATAACTTCTGATGGGGTAGTAATATTTATCTGTATAATTCTATGATTCCTGAACGGTAAAGTATATAGCTTGTGTAAAGAAAAAAAATACAAAAAATTAAGTCTTGAGGTAATTTAATAAAAATACCAATATCCCAGATAGGCCTACTGTCCTATATATAGGTCAGTGAAAACAACAAAAATTATCTACCTACCCACATAAGACACATAAATTATTTCAAGTTGTATGCAAGAAACATATTGTTAGCTGCTACAAAACATATATAAACCCATTGTTATTTTAAGTTTTCAGTGAAATATTTAGACACAAAGTGCATAATAAACGTGTTCAGCAGACATGGCTGATAAAAGGTAAGAATAAAAGTTGTTATTTGTTTATTTTTTGCCTTGTGTTGCCTTTTTTAGCTTTTGAATTTCTACCATGTATACAATTGATTTGAAATATTGCGGCGTCCTACATTTAGTCCAGTAGGATAATAAGTAGTTATTTTTTGTTTTCAGACCATTACCTGCTCATGAGATATTAGACATCTTGGAAAATATTTCTGACGATGAAGATAACCGGGAAAGGGTTATATGTATTTTACCTCCTCCTGGAAATCCAGATTGCCCTACTGATGAAGATTCTGGAGACGAGGACAATGTGACAATCAATAACTTGCCCAGGAGCATTTTGCTTCAGCCCGCAGAAATAACCGTACAAGGAGAAGATCTATCTAGTGATAAGGAGGAACATGAATGGCCGAAGGTTTCAGGTGCGATTCAAGAAAAAACTCCTATTGAATGGTTTTAAGTTTTTTTTTTCAATGATGAAGTTATGTCATTGTTGGTAGTAGAGTGTAACAAGTTCGCCATAAAAAACAACCTTGCTAGCGACATAACCCTTGAGGAAAAGAAATGTTTCATAGGCGTTTTACTTGTAAGTGGGTATGCTGGGCTGCCTCGGAGGCGAATGTATTGGGAAAGTTCTCCTAACTCCAAAAATGTGTTAGTAAGCTCTGCTATGCTCAGGGACAGGTTTGATTATATTTTTCATCATTTTCATATCAACGATGATTTAGATCCTCCAGACCAAGTACACAAAAATTCATCCACTTGTGACACTACTAAACAAAAAGTTTCTCGAATTTGCTACACTCGACGAACACTATAGCGTTGACGAAGCCATGATCCCTTATTATGGCCGGCATGGTTGCAAGCAGCATATCAAAGAAAAGCTGATTAGATATGGCTTCAAGTCATGGGTTGGCGCTACTCGACTTGGATACGTATTATCGATGGAACCTTATCAAGGCGCTAGGACTATGTGCAATCCAATATATAAAGACTTGGGCCTAGGGGCTAGCGTCGTGCTGACCATTTGTGAGGTCTTGATTTTTAGATGCTATAATCTCCCGTATCACATTGTATTTGACAACTCCTTTACCGGGACACCGTTGATAGAAGAAGTAACTAATAAAGGTCTTCGTTGTACTGGAACTGTTCGAGAAAATAGGACTTCCAACTATCCTCTCACTTCTTCTAAAATATTGAAGAAAAAAGAAAGAGGTTCTTTGGATTACAGGTCAACTCATGACAATAAGTTAATAGTTGCCAAATCGCATGATAACAATATATTTAGTATTGCTGCAAATGGCAAAACGGTTCTCGCAGAGTGAAAAGAGAAACATTATGATTGAGGAGCCTCATATTGTCGCTATATATAATAAACATATGGGGAAGTGGATAGATCAGACGAGAACATCTCTCATTACCGCGTTGGAATAAAGGGAAAGAAATGGTGCATGCCTCTGCTTACGCATATGATCGATCTTGCGGAACACAATGTCTGGCAATTATATAAAACCAATAATGGTAAGCTGGATCATCTAGGTTTTCGAAGGAGGGTCGCAACAGGGTTGATTGAGTCGAATAGGAAGGAGGGAAAGAGAAGACTAAGCCGACCTTCGCACCATGAACATGCCGATAGTCGAAAAGACAAAATAACTCATTTGGTTGTCCCACAATCAAAACAAACACGTTGTCGCCAATGCCATAAAAAATGTTTGACCCGCTGCAAGAAGTGCGATGTTGGAGTATGTGTCAAATTTTTTGAGACCTACCATTCCTAATTTTTTTTATTTAGTTAACTACTAATTAGACATAACCATAATTATATTTCATTTTTGTAAACCTTTTCAATTATATTATACTAAATAAACCTGATTACAGAACATTTATGGTTTGAGTATTCATACAATAATTTACCATGTATTATCCTACTGTCCTATATATAGGACGGTCATTTCCCTGAAAGCCTTACATGCAGAATTTTTTTCAACATTTTTTACGTGTTGTCTAGGACCTATACAACTAGAAAAATATAAATTTTACCAACATTTCGAGAAAAGATAGTTTCAGGTATATCTGGGATATGCTTAAAGACCCTTATATCAATAACCAAAATCTTGCAAACATTCGAAAAAGGGTATTTCAACCCATGCCTCTTTACAGTACCTTCATATTTGGAGCCTGATAATCAGTTGCGTTATAGATATTGCCCTATGGTTTTAAAAAAGACTTCGCAGAGACTTTATAAAATAAAATAGGTCAATCGTTTTCAAATCGGAGATGGTCAGGTCCAAAACAAGCCCGTTTTGATTGTTTTCATGTGGAATGGCTGTAGGGCAACACATTTTTTAAAAATATTTCCAGTGATTTTACTTTTTCAACCTTTAGAGTAGTTATAACACTTTTCCCGATAGAAGCTACAATATTCCGATCCTATTGTGATCCTTATTTCCATGAACAGAATCTATCATTCCATTTGATTCATTTTCTGGGAAAAAATCTGCTTGTCAAAAAAGGAATGTATGTGTTCGGTTCTTGTTTCTCACTTGTGAACATAAAAATTCCTCTGTAAAAAATCAACTAGGGACCACATCCTCGGTGATAAGGTAAGAAATAATTTTTTCCGTTTTAAAAAATAATTTGATCAATCCAAGCATAATTTTGGAAAGGGCTGGAAAAAAGGAACATTTTTGCTGAACATTGCAAATTGACTGGGTGAAAAATGAAAAAAATATAGGCATTAAACAAAAAGTGAAATGCTGTCAAAGTTGGCCAGTGTTGTCTAGGTTGACCAGTCGACGAAAAATGAACTGAAATGATTGAAAATGACCTGGAAAAATTAATTGTATTAAATAAAAGCTGAATTTGTTGCATTTTTCTGTTTTTTAACAAAATTTGTATGGCACATTATTGGAAATCGCATGTCCGAAAAATTTCGTTATATTCACGAACTTGAAATGCACTTCTCTCTTGCAGTGTTCTAAGAGGGCTTTGTCTGTTCTTTTTTGGCGGGCATCTTCCTTTAGGTGGGGTTTTATAGCCGGAATTCGTTGCGATTGGTGCTGGCTGTTTTTTGGGCGTCTTCCAAGGATACAATCACAGTGGGCCAACCCTGTCTATACAAAGTAGCCAACCCTGTCTGCATAAAGTGGCCAACCCTGTCTACACAAAGTGGACAACCTTGATGACAAGCTCCTTTGCCGCATCACGTGACACCACAATCAAACATGTTACAAAATTCAATTTTCAGTATGGTTTATTTTCAAGCGTAAGTCCACAACACATGCGCAATGCTTATCTTGATGATTGCATATTTTCTCCTCAATTTCTGGCCATTTTCACTTCTGGTAAAAAACTATTTTTGGAATTTCAAACCACATACTTTGCGTTCACGCTCCAAATCTGCAATGTCACAAAAAGTTAGTGATAGCGAAGAAAGAAGTTTTCCGCGCTCGAACATTGGTGGCGCTAGCGGTCAATACTAACAAAGTCGTAGATGGCCGACATTCCCCTATCTACTTCCCTGACTGGTTTGCTCTTTTTTCTGTTTTTTTTTTCAAGCTCTACAGAACTTTCTTATACCAATGGCATGATGTTCGCCGAATTATGACTAGGTAATGCACAAATGGAAAAATATGTTTAAAACCATAAAAATATGCTCTGCTCCCTTCCTTCCAAACAAAATTCTATTTCGAAATCTACCCAAAACTATTATCCACTTAACAGCTTTGAGGTTAAAAGCAACCCAATTCTCATTAAATATTATTCCAGAAACATTTAACGCTTTTAAAGTAGAATTTAGAGGTGTTGCAACTGTAGGATTACTCCTTCTTTCCGACTCCTTATTTCTCTTGGTATATGTAGCATTAAATGTTGTTAAAGAGTAAGTAACATGAGACCAGGAGTACTTACACCTTGTTCAAGTATACACTGCCCTCCTATACAAGGTAAAAAGTACTCTACTAATGAATCTTCCATTTCAAAGTGCATAAAGTGGAATATTTGCGCAGTTTTCTATCTGCACTTTTCCTTCTAACTTTCATTTTTTACTTTAAGGAGGTGAAATTTCCAACCTTAACTGCATGCTTTTCTGAAAGGTTGAACACATTAACTCGCTTCACAGAAAGTTCAATCTTCCCTGAAGTACCATCATGAGCAGCCACCGATTACTCAGCCTAGTTGTTTCACAACTACATCCTACTATTCCTTAACTTATCAGATCCTTATACCGTCGTCGTACCAGTATCCTCAATAATTAGTTTCAAGTATGTCCCTTTGGAACAAAGAAGCTCTCTAGTAGGTACACATAGTTCAAGAAAAGACCTTGAAATATTTACAAAGAAAAACTTTTCAGAATTGGAGTTCAAAAGGTACATTTCCTCTTGGGTAATGACCATTTTGTGGAGAGAATTCCTCCGACGAAATGACTATGAAAAATTTCTGCCATTTTACAGCACAAAAAAAAAACAGGACTAAAATAAGCACGCTTAGACTGGGAATTGAACGATGTTCCAGAGGATGCAGCAGAAAGTAATAAAAGCTTTGATGAAATAGTGGTTGGCTACTGTGCATGGACAGATTAAAAGAGGGGGCAACTTTAGGGTTGCCCCAGTGCTAGATAAACTTTATCGCTTATTTACATTTCCATCCAAATGCATTCCGCCAGACATCGTTGTGCATAATTAAAGTTGGGAGAGGAGGAGAGACGAAGATTTGCAGATTCCCTCTTCAACTCCTTTAATGCTTTTTTTTCTATTGCAACTATTCGGGATATTTGCAATGAGACTGTTGCAATTTCATGAAAGTGGAATGCACTTCAGATACGGTGAAAAATTGCACATTTTTTGACCCAAATTAATACGATGCTTTTTATGTATGTAAATTATGCAAGTTGGTTTCATATACATATATTCCTTGCCGTTATATGAAGCTCCCTTTATTGCAAGACTGAAGAGAGATATTCATGTCACGGGTAACCTAATTTCGTTTAGGATTCGACTTTTTTTTGTTAAAGCTTAATTTTTATATGATTGTGGAAAAGCTGATGTCAACATTAATTTGTCGGTGGATTTTTTATTACTAGTAAAATTTAAAAAGGTAAAGACGTTATCTAAGTGTTATTGGAGAGCTCATCTGGCTCAACCGAACTTCGAAATTATTACCTTATCAGGGTTTTGGCCCAATCCTTAGAGGGGAACAAAATCACTTTAAGGGGAGGTTACCGTCGAGAGGCATGAAAAATGCATGAATTTTCGAAAAAAAAATTATTTTTACATAAAGCAAATACTTTTGGAAATGGGTTTTAACGTATTTTATTCTTCTATGAATGGAGAGCAAATTCCAATTTTATTTATAAAAAAAATCCAAATGGCGGCTCCAGCTCCTATCAAACCAAACCGTGTACGGCGTGTTTTGTTCTGCGCGGGCATTCCACAGCTCTGCCAATTCATTCGAAATAAGTAGGGTTAAAAATGATGAAAGTAGATAAAATTTGGGGTGGCCTTACCGGTTTTCATTTTCAAAAAAACCTTTAAATAACAAAATGCCAGCCGTTTGAGAAAAAAAAACATTTTATGGCTGTTTTTTTTGCTTCAATGGACGAAAAAACGATTTCTAAATCAATTTTTGACAAAAATCGCTTCCTGGACGCTGAAAAAGTTGTTACCAGAAAAACTGATATAAAGTTTAACGTTATAAAAAATCCTTGCCAGCTTACTTCAGCTATTCCAGGCCATATAGCGGCCATCTGCTTCCTCCAAGAAATGACTGTGTTGAATTTCTAGATTAACGGTTTCCCGAAATTTATGAGAGTATCTAAGGTAGCGAGAAAAGGTCTCCAAGAAATGATTGTGCTGAATTTCTAGATTAACGGTTTCCCGAAATTTATGAGAGTATCTAAGGTAGCGAGAAAAGGTCTCCCCAGCCAACGCGCTCCGAGCGCCTCAGGTACCTGTTTTCCAGGCGGCGGACGGTTCCGCTCTCAAAAGGCTGTCAATTCTAAAATACTTTAGATTGGAAAATATCCTTTTACACACGGGTTTTAAACATTTTCAGGATGATAATATGTAAAAAAAAATCGAATTTTTCATCGTCATAAAAAGTAAGTCAAATCATCGAGAGTCAAAGTATGGGCTCAGCTACTGTAAATGGATGGACACAATGTGAACCGTGGATTAGATCTTGAATGAAAAGGGTAAAATTCTTAGAAGCTATGGAAATGAGAAATGTTTCCTACAATTTTTAATTTAAATTTAAATCAGTTTTACAATTATATTGATTGCCAAATTAAACAGTTTTTTTAACAAGAAAAAATAACCCAAGACAGTTGTTGTTTACATTTTGCCTAGCAATCTCTTCAGCAAGACAGAGGCAAGTAAGTCAGCACACAAAATAAATTAACATCTAAAGTGATCTAAGTTATGCGTACAATTTAACAGGATTTACAATTAATTTATTATTAACATGACAAAGTAAGAATATGCAAATAAGTATATAAAAATTATATATATCTGACACAATATGGGAAAGCATTAATGGGCAATGAGAATAAAAGTGGACCTAGAACTGACCCCCGTGTCACCCCAAATGTAGCACAGAGAAAAATTTGAAAAGTGTTATCTACATGAAGATTTAAAAATTTCCTATATAGGAATATGAATGGTACATTGCATTAAAATCTGTCGAAAGGTATAACAGTACAAATAACGTGATCAATGCCGGTCGAATGTCATTCGAAAATGTCAGCAAATTTAGCACAGCAACATTCAACCTTACATCGAGTGCCATTTATTGGGTCTACATTAAGGGCTTTGTTAATTTTTGTCTCGATTATACGGTAGCATAGGAAGAGCCCATTGGCCAAATCGATCAGTATACAGAGCATGACCTACATAAGCATGGCTGGTGTTAAGCCCTACATACAATAAGGGTCACAAGTTCATGTTGTAGCGCCATTTTGTGTCATTAAAGATACAATAAGAGCCGCATATTTTTTTAAACTTGAAATTTCGAACTATCTGAGGTGTATTGATTATTGCTGTGAAGTTGTGAAAAGTGTTTAGAAATGAATGAAAAAAAATTAAGTATAATAATTAAAGCAAGTATTTTGTCTTAAAAGTTTATAAAAAAACTACTAATTGCCAAAAATGTGAAACTTTTTATTTCAAACATGTCAATAATTTCATTTGTTCTCATTAAATGCAAACAACGTGCCACAAAGTTTAATCAAACTTTTTCTATGCCGAAAAGTGACTTGGCTAACATTGTATCAAAGCCCTTTTGAAAACGATTAATTTTAAAATATTTTGTGGTGGGTAAAAAACGCGTGGCGCACATTGTATTTTGGAACTAGGAATTCTTCTGAATTTCACACATCCATACCAGAATATAGAGAATCGCTAGTGGTACACATATTGCGTGTCCTTTCGAGCACAACCTTTGTAAACCTTCGTACACACCAACTGGAGAACCTTTTGAAAAAATTCCTGAACTAGTATCATCGAGAACTAATTGTTAACGATCGACTAATTCTAGTTGAGGTCTAGTTTTCCTTATGGATGGGTTTAGAAGAGGGACGGGTATCGACGTTAGGTTGAGCATGGAAAGGCAAACCACAGTTTGTCTGAGGTTATTCTGTTCTGACTTGCTTCTTCGATAACTTAGAGAGAGTAAAAAACAATAAAAGCCTATTAATCCTCTTAGGCAGCAGCAATTCAGAGTATTTGATTTTTTTCATCTTCTGTGGTGATGTGAAGGCTTGCGTTGGAGTACTACTCCGTCTTAATTGACTGGGTAAATTCAATCAGTTAAGTCTTTGCTGGACTCCGACTTATCAAGTTTTGGAAATGAGAAAACTGGTAGACTACTAGGAAATGCTTGGGTCGACCCAGCTATAATCGAACAAGAACCGATGTGTAAATAACATCTATGTACGACATAAATGATGCAGACTCAGATTTGCAGCATCTGAGGAGCATGGCATGACCTTGCTCCTTTCAGGAGTATAATATATGCTAGCTCAATGAAGAAGTCCACGAACTCTATGTTGCTAGCAAATAAATTGAAGGAAGATTTTCCACAACTTACATTAAAAGTTTATTGCTAGTTGACTATGCTGCTCTCTAGTTTCACACGATTTACAAGCTTGCATTTCACTGCACTTATAACAAGAATATGTAATAATCAAAAAAATAAAGATCACTAGAAATAAAGAGAGTTTACTTATCTTGGAACAAAAATGCTCGGAATGATTTCGTCTTACCTCCTCGCCTCGTTGAGCTGACTATCTTCACCACTAATCGTGATATTTGAAGACTTTCCTCTTCAACGGCCTTTATTTTCCTCTCCTTTCTTTTTCTTTGTGTTAAGCTCTTTTGTTTTTAAATATTGAATACCGCACTTCCGATTAATATTTTCCTTTTCTTTATTTTCTTATTTGCTTAAAAAAAAAAGAAATCTTCCTCTATAAGTCGTTCTGACATTTATTGACTGTACGCTTCACCTACCAAAAAACCCCAATTTGAAAATTTCCAGCAGCTATTTCCAGTGATCTTCCAATCGGGACATTTCGTTGGAACCGGTTAATATTTTGTTTGTTTTAATAATAATATTTTTTGAATTTTTCTAGCAAATTCAATTCAATTCACTTGATTATGCCGGAAAAATTTTTAAATACCCGAAACAATCATTTACCTAAAATCAACGGTTTCAAAATCACAAAGCAAAGTACGCCTCAGGTACCCTACCTAAACAAACTAATTTCTGAGTTAGCGTTGGTTTTCTTGTCATCTTAATATTTTCTTCCTGGTTCATATCGTGGCTAAAATCGACTACCATTAGTATTTTTTCAAGATGCCAAGTTTTTCTTTTGAGGAATACACAGATATCCATTACATTTACGGTTTCTGCGATGGAAATGCAAGGAGGGCATGTGAGGAGTACAGAAGAAGGTTTCCCAACAGGAGACAGTCAGATCGCTCGGTTTTCGCCACGTACATCGACATCTGAGAGAAGCGGGAGCATTTCCACATCATGAAGGCAGATCTCATATGGCATCAAGCCTAAACAGAGAGGAAGAAGTTCATCGAATCATAGAGGCGGATCCAACGATCGGAGCATTTCGTCCATGACGGAATTCCACAGGTCATCTGTCGCCCGCATAATTAAAAGTGAACGTTTGCATCCTTACCACTACCAAAGGGTCCAGGAGTTGTTAGCGCGGGACTACAGCTAGCGAATGGAGTTTTGTCGTTGCATACTTCGTGAAAGCCGAAGAAGCATCGGCTTTATCAAGAAGATACTCTGGACAGACGAAGCGAGCTTCGCAAGAGCCGGTTTATTTAATCAGCATAACAGTCACATTTGGAGTACCGAAAATCCTAGAGCAGTACCAGAGACTGCGTTCCAATACGATTTCAGGATAAATGTCTGGGCAGGAGTCGTCGGAAACCATTTTATAGGACCCTTTATCTTACCTACCACACTTAATTCAGATATCTACCTAAATTTTCTACAAAATGAACTGCCGACTCTTCTGGAAGTACTCGGGTCAACATGTGGCTTCAACATGATGGTGCTCCTGCACACTCAGGACGAAACGTACACGAATATCTACACCAGACATTCCCCCACAGATGGATTGGATGCTTTGGATCAGTTCCGTAGCCAGCCAGATGCCCGGATTTAAATCCTCTTGATTTCTATTTCTGGGGTTGCTTAAAAGAGAAGGTTTACTCCACGCCATTGTCAACGTCGACAGAACTTCAACCAAAAATATTAGAAATTTCTAACGATATGAAAAGTGACACTTCTGTATTAAATTTAGTTCGCCGATCATTTTTACGTAGGTGTAGGATGTGTCTTCGAGCGAATGGGGGACATTTCGAACACTTATTGCAGAAAGTTAGTAAGCTAGATTTAATTATTCAAATGATATCATTTAAGATTAATAAATTAATGTATTTGATAAGAGTATTGTTAATAAATTTAAATAAACTGTTTGTTTCTAATAATCATTAATTTTAATAATCCTTTAATGCGTTTATCTAATCATTAATTTTACCTAAAATAATAGTTAAATCAGATTTTACATGATTCCAAGAAAAAAAATTACTACAGAGTAAGGTTTCAGAGCAATAAACCAAAATTAGTAGAATATGCGTGGTAGAAGTTACGGCTACCTGAGGCGTACTTTGCTTTGGGATTTTGAAAGCGTTGATTTTAGGTATTTAAAAGGTCATAAAATGAAGAAGTTTTTCCCATACTTGCGCATCCCATTCTTATAAGAAATTTCCAAGAATTATTACTTTCAAATTGGGGTTTATTTTGTTCTAAAGGCACGACACGACACATTCAAAGTCAAAAATAAAGGAAGGCATATCACCTTGGAAAATTTTTAATAAACAGTTTAAAAGTTAATTAGTTGCTCTAAAAAATTACTAGGTGCGATTTATTTCCGCAAAGTATTTACCGAGTTATAGAGTAAACTGTAAGTTACGGAGCGGATTCTAAGAAAACTCTGTTTATCCTTAATAACTCCAAAACTGCGCAAGATAGGACATATGTCCTGTTGGACTTTTCTGTTCCATTTTCTGTCAAGATTCTATGGGTGCAGTATGGCGGTACCCTTCCGGGACACCCTGTAGATAAAATTTATAATTTTCACCAATATGTTCACCAATATGTTTTACCGTGTGGAGATTACGATTAAGATTAAACCAGTTATGATAACACAACCCAATCATTAATCAAAATAACATCGAGTAATCTTTGGTAAAATGTAATCATCAGGTGACTAATTAATAATTTCAAAAGATTTTAAAATAGTAGTTCTAAGTAAACTATGATCATAAGAATTTTTATTATAGAAAAATATTTTGGTTAACAAGAGTTCCATATTTATCAATTGGAAAGTAATTCACTATATAATAGTAAGCATATTCTGATGTGTAATATATTCTTCTTTTCGATGTTCACATTAACATAACTCTTTTTGCAAACATTTCATCCAAAAGTGAAAGTGACTATTACAATTTTCCGATCCACAAAGATTCGATATTCAATCAAAGCATTAGTTTATGTGCCACATCCGATGTCAATAAAATATTACAGAATATGAAATACAGCAATATTTTGTATCACTTTTACTACAATTTTAAAATTTGTTAAAATTTTATTTAAAATCTAAAAATTTAATCAAGTAAATTCCAATTACATTTAATCAATAATTAATCGCCAAAAATGATTACTTTTATTACAGATTGGAATCGTAATTACTAATCATCAATCAGACTACATTTTGTCCGAAACTTCTTGGCGACTATCACTGAGCAGACCCATCCCAGGCATTTCATTGCAATTCCGTTAATGAAAGGATCCAAACTTCTTCTGAGGACAGAATGCTAGGGTCATAGCAAGTTTGACCAATAGTCACTGCTTAAAAAGCGCATTATAACCAATAAATAGCATTGCTACTACTCCCACCAGTAAGCTTTCATCTAGATGATGTTGTGTTCAAACCAACATTAAATAGCCACCTGGAAGTAAAATAGTTTAAAAGTTTCTAATTCCAAGTTTTTCTAATCATTGAAAATAGGTTGGGAACGAAACGATGCATACCTACCTACAAGCATATCGATAAGGCAGTTTTTCGTGGAGATAACAATCAACACCTCATGGCTACATTCCACATAAACAAATCCGGGACACAATCCAATAAGAGGAAAGTAACTTGTCTTCGCTAACAGTGCGCGAATTAATTGGCATTAGATTAAGTGATCTGTACATTTAAATGAATCTTTAAAATAACAAATTAGCAATATTGTAATAGGTATCTTATTGTATAATTATAATCTTAATAGCTTTAGATAGGCAAAATTAGGAACGGCAACAAAAAATGCACAAAATTCCAGTTGCTTTGTACAGCTGCTAGGGTCAATGTACTCTTCTGGCCTACGCACAGTTGCTAAGGTCAACGGACTTTTCTGTTGCTACCTACGCACAGCTGCAAAGGTCAACGTACTTTGGTTACTATGCGCAATGTAAAATAATTTGTTGGAGCCGTGCGCAATTCAGAGGCAATATAAGTCGCAGGCCAATTTGAATCTTGCTCTTTTAGGATCCAGCTCTCATAGATTGTGCATCGTTTTGGAATTCGACTTGGCGAGTGTAATTAAATTATTAACAAATTAACTTTATCTTGGGTAGCGACTGAGATAAAGATATTTATTCTGGGTCTCGACTGGAATAAAATTTACTAACATAATAACTTTATCTTGGGTACCGACTGAGATAAAGATATTTATTCTGGGTCTCGACTGGAATAAAATTTACTAACATAATAACTTTATCTTGGGTACCGACTGAGATAAAGATATTTATTCTGGGTCTCGACTGGAATAAAATTTACTAACATAATACTTTATCTTGGGTACCGACTGAGATAAAGATATTTATTCTGGGTCTCGACTGGAATAAAATTTACTAACATAATAACTTTATCTTGGGTACCGACTGAGATAAAGATATTTATTCTGGGTCTCGACTGGAATAAAATTTACTAACATAATACTTTATCTTGGGTACCGACTGAGATAAAGATATTTATTCTGGGTCTCGACTGGAATAAAATTTACTAACATAATAACTTTATCTTGGGTACCGACTGAGATAAAGATATTTATTCTGGGTCTCGACTGGAATAAATCTTACTAATAACAACTTTATCTTGGGTAGCGACTGAGATAAGGATATTTATTCTGGGTCTCGACTGGAGTAAAATTTACTAACCTAATAACTTTATCTTGGGTAGCGACTGAGATAAAGATATTTATTCTGGGTCTCGACTGGAATAAATCTAACTAACTCAACAACTTTATCTTGGGTACCGACTGAGATAAAGATATTTATTCTGGGTCTCGACTGGAATAAAATTTACTAACATAATAACTTTATCTTGGGTACCGACTGAGATAAAGATATTTATTCTGGGTCTCGACTGGAATAAAATTTACTAACATAATACTTTATCTTGGGTACCGACTGAGATAAAGATATTTATTCTGGGTCTCGACTGGAATAAAATTTACTAACATAATAACTTTATCTTGGGTACCGACTGAGATAAAGATATTTATTCTGGGTCTCGACTGGAATAAAATTTACTAACATAATACTTTATCTTGGGTACCGACTGAGATAAAGATATTTATTCTGGGTCTCGACTGGAATAAAATTTACTAACATAATAACTTTATCTTGGGTAGCGACTGAGATAAAGATATTTATTCTGGGTCTCGACTGGAATAAATCTTAATAATAACAACTTTATCTTGGGTAGCGACTGAGATAAGGATATTTATTCTGGGTCTCGACTGGAATAAAATTTACTAACCTAATAACTTTATCTTGGGTAGCGACTGAGATAAAGATATTTATTCTGGGTCTCGACTGGAATAAATCTTACTAACTCAACAACTTTATCTTGGGTACCGACTGAGATAAAGATATTTATTCTGGGTCTCGACTGGAATAAATCTTACTAACTCAACAACTTTATCTTGGGTACCGACTGAGATAAAGATATTTTTTCTGGGTCTCGACTGGAATAAAGTCTACTAACTTAATACCTTTATCTTGGGTATCGACTGAGATAAAGATAGTTATTCTGGGTAGCGACTAGAATAACATAGACTAACTCAAACCTTTATCTTGGGTCTCGACTGAGATAATGATAGTTATTCCGGGTAGCGACTAGAATAACATTCACTAACCTCAAACCTTTATCTTGGGTCTCGACTGAGATAAAGATCTTTATTCTGGGTACCGACTAGAATAAACACTACTAATACAACTTTGCTTTGGGTCTCGACTGAAGTAAAGTATCTTGTTCCGGGGAACGACTAGAACAAGATAATCACTAATTATTTAATTACCAACGCCATAAAGTCGATTCCATAGTTTTATACTGGTGAGTACATTTTTTGAGAAATATATTTATACATACGTACATATATAATTGCCATTGGTCAAAGTTGTATCAACTTTGACAGTGTTATATTGAGAATAGAATTATTATTGTGTAGTGAATAAGTGACTTTTTTTTAACTCTATTGAAGTTTAGTTCTTAAGCGTCGTGAAATTGAATTCGGTTAATTTTAGTTATAGTTGTAATTTGTACTTAAGTTTTACGTGCGTTCAATAAACCACTGATTATAAAATATTCCCCGACGTTATCTTTTACAGTTCACATCCTTATTGATATTTTCTTTTGAGTGTTCTCATTGGGCAGAACATTTTATGGTCCTTCGAGCCTTCAAACTTTGTCTCTTCAATATTTTTTTCATCCTATTGTCTTGTACGGTTGAATGTTTATTTTATTATCATGCCGCTCAGTATATACCTACCTCCTTCAGACTTGTAATTACCTTGACTGTTCTCTTCAGTCTATATACAAGCTGCCGATCGCACGACAAAAAAAAAAGACCCCCAAAACAAAGGCATATGAGAGATCATAAAATGTTCTGCCCAATGAGAACACTCAAAAGAAAATATCAATAAGAATGTGGAATGTAAATGATAACGCCGGGGAATATTTTATAGTCAGTGGTTTATTGAACGCACGTAAAACTTAAGAACAAATTACAACTATAACTAAAATTAACCGAATTCAATTTCACGACGCTTAAGAACTAAACTTCAATAGAATTAAAAAAAAGTCACTTATTCACTACACAATAATAATTCTATTCTCAATATAACACTGTCAAAGTTGATACAACTTTGACCAATGGCAATTATATATGTACGTATGTATAAATATATTTCTCAAAAAATGTACTCACCAGTATAAAACTATGGAATCGACTTTATGGCGTTGGTAATTAAATAATTAGTGATTATCTTGTTCTAGTCGTTCCCCGGATCAAGATACTTTACTTCAGTCGAGACCCAAAGCAAAGTTGTATTAGTAGTGTTTATTCTAGTCGGTACCCAGAATAAAGATCTTTATCTCAGTCGAGACCCAAGATAAAGGTTTGAGGTTAGTGAATGTTATTCTAGTCGCTACCCGGAATAACTATCATTATCTCAGTCGAGACCCAAGATAAAGGTTTGAGTTAGTCTGTGTTATTCTAGTCGCTACCCAGAATAACTATCTTTATCTCAGTCGATACCCAAGATAAAGGTATTAAGTTAGTAGACTTTATTCCAGTCGAGACCCAGAATAAATATCTTTATCTCAGTCGGTACCCAAGATAAAGTTGTTGAGTTAGTAAGATTTATTCCAGTCGAGACCCAGAATAAATATCTTTATCTCAGTCGGTACCCAAGATAAAGTTGTTGAGTTAGTAAGATTTGTTCCAGTCGAGACCCAGAATAAATATCTTTATCTCAGTCGCTACCCAAGATAAAGTTATTAGGATAGTAAATTTTACTCCAGTCGAGACCCAGAATAAATATCCTTATCTCAGTCGCTACCCAAGATAAAGTTGTTATTAGTAAGATTTATTCCAGTCGAGACCCAGAATAAATATCTTTATCTCAGTCGCTACCCAAGATAAAGTTATTATGTTAGTAAATTTTATTCCAGTCGAGACCCAGAATAAATATCTTTATCTCAGTCGGTACCCAAGATAAAGTTATTATGTTAGTAAATTTTATTCCAGTCGAGACCCAGAATAAATATCTTTATCTCAGTCGGTACCCAAGATAAAGTATTATGTTAGTAAATTTTATTCCAGTCGAGACCCAGAATAAATATCTTTATCTCAGTCGGTACCCAAGATAAAGTTATTATGTTAGTAAATTTTATTCCAGTCGAGACCCAGAATAAATATCTTTATCTCAGTCGGTACCCAAGATAAAGTTAATTTGTTAATAATTTAATTACACTCGCCAAGTCGAATTCCAAAACGATGCACAATCTATGAGAGCTGGATCCTAAAAGAGCAAGATTCAAATTGGCCTGCGACTTATATTGCCTCTGAATTGCGCACGGCTCCAACAAATTATTTTACATTGCGCATAGTAACCAAAGTACGTTGACCTTTGCAGCTGTGCGTAGGTAGCAACAGAAAAGTCCGTTGACCTTAGCAACTGTGCGTAGGCCAGAAGAGTACATTGACCCTAGCAGCTGTACAAAGCAACTGGAATTTTGTGCATTTTTTGTTGCCGTTCCTAATTTTGCCTATCTAAAGCTATTAAGATTATAATTATACAATAAGATACCTATTACAATATTGCTAATTTGTTATTTTAAAGATTCATTTAAATGTACAGATCACTTAATCTAATGCCAATTAATTCGCGCACTGTTAGCGAAGACAAGTTACTTTCCTCTTATTGGATTGTGTCCCGGATTTGTTTATGTGGAATGTAGCCATGAGGTGTTGATTGTTATCTCCACTAAAAACTGCCTTATCGATATGCTTGTAGATAGGTATGCATCGTTTCGTTCCCAACCTATTTTCAATGATTAGAAAAACTTGGAATTAGAAACTTTTAAACTATTTTACTTCCAGGTGGCTATTTAATGTTGGTTTGAACATGTTGAGATTGCTTTAATTACCTTATGTGAGTGCCTAGCGATAACTAAGCATACCGCGATTAGAAGTATATTTGCTGGTAGTTAGCCCACCTTACCCGCTTCTAGTCCTCGTATACTTTCGTGTGGTCCTCATAGTCGTTCACGGCGAAGTCACTTGCATCAGCTGTTATATTGAATTCTCTGTCAAACTCAGGATGTGCTAGTATAGGTGCGAAAATAAGCTTATTTTTTAGGATCTTAAACGATTCGTCTTAAAAACTATCCCATTTAAACACCACATCCTTTCGCAGTCTGTTAGTCAAAGGTTTAAGAATTTTGGAAAAATTCGGTATAAAACGCCAATAATATAACCAAAACCGAGAAATGCTTTGATATTTTTCGGTTTTTTTGTTGTGGGGTAGGTTTTAACTGCTTCAACCTTGCTCTAATCAGGCTGAACACCATGTTCATCCACTACATGTTCTAGGTTAACTTTTTCGTTCTGCAGGAAATAACACTTCTTAGGCTTCAACTTGAGATTGTGGATTCTTAGTCGTTCAAATACCTGAATGAGTTTTACATTGTTATCTCTTAAATTGTAGCCGTAGATGACAATATATCATCTAGGTATACGAAGCAGCGCAATCCCTGTAGACCTTAAAGGGCTGAGTTCATAGGGCGGTGAAAGGTTGCTGGTGTCCCTTTCAGTCCGAAGGGCATTCTGTTATAATGATAACCCCCTTTCGATACTGAATGCTGTTTTTTTCATATCGATTTCATTCATAGGTATTTGATGGAAACCATTAGCCAAGTCCAAAGTAGTGAAATACTTGGCACAACCCAAATGGTCGAAATTTTTTCCCCAACCCAAGAAGCCTCCCTGGCTCCTTTGGGATTTCACCCCCAGGGAGGCTCGTTTCCTCAACAGATTATTCGCTGGACACAGCTACGACTCTAAACTATTTCAAACAGTCGGCAAGCTTGACCTTGTCCTCTGCAACACATGTTTCGTGCCAAACTCCATTGAACACAGAATTATTGTCTGCCCTGATCTCAACACACACAGACACAACTCCAGATGGATCCAGACAGCCAGCTCCTTAGAGGAACTGCTCTCTCCCATTGCCTTTGACAAACTCAAAGACTTGACCACCTTTGCTAGAAACGCAGGTTTACTTCAATTTTAAGTAAAACGCTCATTATTCACTATCGCCTCTTCATCAGTTTCTGCATCACCTCCGCATGGTCCTTTTTTTACCTTCCCTCAACCCCCTTCAATACTTCCCTTAACGCTTATCCTGCCTACCCCCTTCCACCATCTTTATCATCAATCATCCTAAACAACCCTCTTACCCATAAAAGAGTTGCTTTGTGTGGAATAAGTCATTAATGTTAAATAAACTAAAGTGTCCTCACGACCTCAAGGTCCACTCGCTGGCTGTTATACCTCATCGGGTCAGGCCAGAGCCTTGGGACTCCAGCCCCGTCAGGGACCCAAGTTTCCAAGCTCAACACAATAATAAGAAGAAGAAGAGGAAATGGTCGAGAATGTCAGAGATATTAGGCAACGGATAGGCATCCCCTAAACTAGCTGCGTTTAACAGTCAAAAATCGACAACTATACGCCAACGTGTCTTGCCTGTAGTATCCGGTTTTTTGCTTTTCAGCAGGGGAAAAGTTCACGAGATTTTGCTTGAACTTAGAATGCTTAGATCCAGCATCTCGTTGACTTGTCGATTAATCTCACCTTTTTTACCCACGGATTACACGAGATAGTACAGCTTGCATGCAAGCCTCCCTTCCAACGTGATTTTTAACTTGACAGCAGAAGACAGTTCGGGTGATGTCTTATCATCTTGCATGCAAGTTCATTTAAAAAATGGCATTGAGGCATAAAGTCATGCGTATATTGGAAAATTATAGCAATAAACGAAGAATCAGGACGATAAAAACCCAAGAAAAGATGAAGAAGAAGGTCTTGGTAAATGATGTAATACAAATCATCCCAGAAAATCTCATTTGCCCAGAATAAATTTATCTAATTCTTTAAAGCATTTCTTTTACGCCATCTTGTAAACTGTATAATGTCAAATTACTATAAACCTCAGCTGCCATGGTTTTTCATCATGTAAGTTCGCCGAAACCTCAGCTGCCAGCATGGCAGTAGAGGTTACACGTGCAAGAAGTACGGCAGTGCAGCTTGCATGCAAGCTGTACTATTACGTGTAACCCCCGGGTTAAATTCCGGTAACCTATATGGTTTTACATAGATTGAGACCGTGTCTGAATTAACTTCGATAGGGTGTGCAGCTGCGTTGATGTACGTTAATGTGTCATCTTCTAGATAAAACAAATCATTATATTGACGGCAAATGTCTATTATATGTACTTGTTGTAGTGCTGTAATTTGAATATCCCTTCTAGATTCTTTAGGCGATTTGTTACTGGGTCTTTTTCGTAGTTGGCTTGAATTATGTCGTAGTCATCTAATCGAAACTAAGTGGGCTGTATGTTTTCATATGGTATATCTACTTCGTTACCGTTTGGGTTTAATACGAGAACTTTAATTGTATGGTTCTTCAATGTTGACACTGTATTGCCTAAAATCGCTTGCACTTCTTTAATTTCTGAAGTGGGTAACGTTACCACATTTTCGCTTCTTGGAAGTAATCTGATTATATTATTGAAATTCGTTTTACTCTGTGCCGCAGGCAGGTTATCGTATACTTCCTTTTGCAACTCTTGTTGGTTTCTATTTATTATGTGATTATTATTCCTATTTGAAATTAAATCGATTACTCTGGAGGTTATTAAAACATCGCTATTATTATTATTTATTTGAACTATTGTTAGCAGCATCCAATAGATCTTCTTTTTTTTTCTTAAGCTCAGTCCACATAGGCAGTAGAGTTCGCTTGAGCAGGCATAAATGAGGTCTCACATATTATTCATATCTAAAATTACCATTAGAACAGCTTTTAAAGCTATCATAACTAGATAGTATAAAATTTGGAAGATCATTAAGACTGAACTTATTTTCCTTTCCTGTCATCACTATGCCTTTCCAACTTCAAATTGAGACTAAACAATTTCAAATTGGCAGTAAACAATTTCAATTTGGGACTAAAAAATAAATAATTAATTATAGTTAATTTAAAGTTAATTATTTAGAAATTGATAGCATATTCAATTGCATTAAAACATTGGGCTATTTGGTGCGAGTCTTAGTAGGTGATTATTAAGAAATTCATCTTCTTGGAATACTTCTTCAATGGCAGCATGACAAGGAGCATTATCAATTATCATTACGATTGATCTTCGGTACATATTTTCAGCATTTCGAAGACAACGACGCATAAAATCCTTCGCTACTGGTTTCTTAAATACTCCTCTTCGAATTTCAGGATGAATTAAGCCTATATTTCCTATGCACCCAATTACATGTATATTAGATCCTCGACTGCCTGCTGCAATGTGAGTGCAACGAGTTGCTTTTTTGGAACGACCTTTGGTTCTCGATATAGATAAGTTAAAATTAGTTTCGTCCATGTAAAGTGTCATTGCATTGTTAGAGTGATGTTCTAAATGTTTTTGAACATAATCACATCGTTTTCCTTTATTACTTTCAATGTTTGCTCTTTCAGGCTCTCTTCGAATGTCTTTCAACGTATTTAGTAATCCATCTAAATTTTTTCTCAGACATTCCGCAGAAACAACAATTTGATAATTATTTTGAAATTTATCTCTCAGTTGTTTTAAAGTTATTCTAGGATTTTCTTCAATACATCTTTCTATAAGCAGTCAATGTTCATTAGTAATTATTATTTTTCGCTTCCCACCACGTTGTTGTTCAGGTATTTGTTGGTTTTTCACCCATCGATAGCCAGTTGATTTCTTCACGCCTAAAATTTTTGCAAGT
This sequence comes from Dioctria linearis, assembly GCA_963930735.1. Lineage (NCBI taxonomy): Eukaryota > Metazoa > Arthropoda > Insecta > Diptera > Asilidae > Dioctria > Dioctria linearis. The sequence goes on along the minus strand of OZ005742.1, from coordinate 42,281,398 downwards.
ATCCTCCAATGTTCGTTATTATTATCTTAAGCACAGATTTGCTTCCTTATATTATCTGATTGAAGTTTCTTGATATAAGACATTTTTAAGAATGAATTAATTAGAGATAAATTAATTAATAATGACACTATATTAATAAAAGACACTTTCTTTTATTTTTCAAAAGCCTACTCAAATTTAAAATTGTTACATTTGATGGAATAAATTATTTATTTTTTATTCCCAATTTGAAATTGTTTAGTCTCAATTTGAAGTTGAAAAGGTATAGATCCTTCCTTTCCAAATATTTTATATTTGAGGGAGCATTATTTGCCGTGCTACTTTGTTCAGCTTTTATGGCTTTATTTTCTTGACGGCATTTACTTATATTATAATCAACGATTTGGCTATTTTCGTTTCCTCTCCACTGTTCTATAGTTTTCCTACTTGTGTTTCGGATTTCTCATGTTATTCCATCTTTCTGAAAGTCGATTTCTCGGAATTATTATTATTGTTGAGTTTACCATACATCATAGGCGTTGCATATTGCATTCCGAACCGAGACCCAATACAACTTCGGGAAACCAATATCAAAAAAGTCCACATCAACTGAGACATAATGAAATAAACTAAGGAATGAAAACATGCTCCAAAATCAACCTTAACTAAAATAAAAAACACGGAGCTTTTGTATAAATAAATTTCTATCTTCGGAATGTGAAAGAATCTCTAGTAATGCATATAGAAGTGGTAGTGATGGTTTGGGTTGGGGTTGGGGCTTTAATAGAAACTCGTCATAATAAATTCGACGAGGAAAATATATGACATTTTTTCTTTTCTTGATTCTTTCTCATTCATCTTCATTAATAATAACTTCAAAATAAAAGTTAAACTCCTACCAATAAACTCAGCCATTCCAAGATTCCCACATATATACTATATGCGTATATAGTTGATGATTAAAGTGCCTTGGATAAGGCGAAACATGGTCGGGGATATTCCCTTTATGCCATTACAAATACGTGCAAAAGTTGGATTTTACGGAAATTCACTTCAGAACGTCAACAGAAAATATTTGCGGAGAATTCTAATGATAAATTGCTCCCCTCGTCTGTGATGGAAGTTAATAGCGTTCCAACGCTATCTGCGTTCATTTACACTCATAGATTAACGACCAGTTACAAGTGACCAAGGATAGCTTTGAAACTGTGCAGCAAAATAATAAATGACTGTTGGGAGCTGTACGGAACGCGTATACATAATATTTTGCCTGGGAAGCTCATCAATATGCGACCCATATTTCTACCGTAGTATTTCGGATATAGAAGGAGGATGCCTCCCTCCTTCATTTAGTGTAGGTATACGGTTGTGGTAGGTATCAAAATATGTATTCAACAATATAAGAATGGGATATCGTCGCTCGGAGAGTAGGATAGGCTCTGTAGTCTCCCTTTTCAATGATTGAGGAGGACATGATCCACGGAATGCGTCTTTTATATTCTACATAGCCAAGCCAAACTGAGATGAAATATGACTTTAATTTCTTAATACGGCAATCGGTTTGAATTCTGCATTAGCTTACAACTGGGGGTGCTTTAATGTTTTAGTAGCAATACAACCAGAAGTGTTTCGTAAATAAGTGAACATTATGGAGGAATTATGAGAGATACTGTGCTGTAAAGCTTCTAGGATGGAATCTGAGAATTTGTCACCTGAAATTGTTATTCCTTAAAATGGGAACACAAAATCCAAACAATTCTTAACAGTTGCGTAGAAAACGTGATTCTTTTGTATATGACTGACAAATGTTTTACGCAAATATCCCCACATTAATTTTCTAAGTAAAATTATTCCTTTAAGATGTGAACACAGCTTTAAGGAATGATAAATATAGCAGAGAGACAGATTAACAGGCAGAATCTAAACTTCAATTAATCAAATCTTTTGTGAGTTATGATATAAACAGATCTTGTTTAATTTAATATCCGAGATTTTAAAGCATATTCGATACATTAAACATTAAACAAATAAAAAACTAGAAAGAAACGTAAAATCTTTATAAAAGAAACTCACTTAGGCTTCCTGGATAAATAACTACTAAGACCTGGGAGACTTCTAAAATCGAAAGTCACCACCGCAGTCGAAAGGGCAGTACATTGAAAAAATAATTGAACTTGACATAAACGACAAGTACAATTCAAAATAGTTTAGAGTTTTTAAGCATATTTTGGTACGAGGTTTTGCTTCTAACAAATTAAAGCAATTAAAGCTAGCAAAGAAATCTATGAAAATCCGTCAGCACTAAAGATAGTTCACCAAAAGATGAGTAAAGAATTTGAAGATTCCTCCTCCATAATAGTAAGAGAGCTTACATTCTGGTAGAAACTTAAAAAGTTGAGCAACATTGAAATAATTTAAAACCAAAGAAGCCTGCAAGCCAACAGTTTCGGAAAGGATCATTACGGCGTGTAAACTTAACAGGTTTATTATTTTTATTTATACACCCTCCGCAAAAAAAAAGTCATTTCGTTAAACAGTGAATATTTAAGCAATGATTTTATGATTTTAAAGACCATTGAAGCTTAAGGATAACCAGTGATGCACATACAAGAGGATATAGAATCATCATCCCTGAGTACATTCATGACCTGAATAAAGGTACCTAATCCTGCATGAATATTTGACTGTCAAGAAGATTTATGATGACTAGCACTGAAAAGGACTGTGGAGCAATAGAAAGCGACGACAAACCAACCAAGATAAAGCACGGGCGGAACTTTGAGAAGAATAAATGGTCGCTTCCTTTTTCAGATGTAGGTACTAGATTACTGTTACAATTCCATTGGAAGAGAGATGTACGCTAAATGCTAAATAGTTCACCACCATGTTTTCGGAAAAAGTGGGTGAAAAACAATCAAAAAAGGGAATTCTTCTATAAAATTAAATTGTATTATTTGTGATAGTAATTAATACTAAAAATTTATGAAATTTAATAATACATTTTTATTTTTATCATCCACATCTCCATACAAAAGTAACTTTCTCGATGTTACCAATTTAACTCTGATTCTCCTGCAACTTTTTTTTATAATCATTTTTTTATTTCATCAATACAATTCCGAGAAATTTTTTGGTTAATTTATGAAAATTATCTAGAGTTTGCCGTATTATGTGACTGCAGTATTTTATTTTTCAGTATAGAATTAACATCAAAATTCTTTTATGACCATTTTACAATATAACAAAATACGTATAACCTTCTCTAGTACCTATACTTAGATACTGTGGAATATTTGACAGACCATTACAGAGCTACGGAAGTGTCATCAGTGTGTCTGCTAATTTACGAGTTAAACTAATAATAACTTTAACTACGGAAATATGTACCTACTTGTACTAAAACTCTTGTCCTTTTAGTAGGTACTTGTAGATTCTGTGCCATAAAAATTATTCATCTTCTTGTAGGAAATTTTAAATTTCCCCAGACTTGCAGATTGAATGTACAAGTCTAAAATATTTTCCGTCTAATCGGAATGTAGCTTAAACTTGTTGCATGAAGCAAACCATAAATTCTTTCATATATGATTGCATAATGAAAATATAGTTTATTAGTCCCGAAAAAAATTATAAGTTTTAATTCAATAGATCTAATTTTGGGAGTAGCGTAGACTTTGCGTGACTCGAACATGTAAAATCTTAGCAATACAAGGAAAAGAAGCATGAAGTACCTATATAGGTTGAAATCAGTGCTGGGCATTATTCGCTTAAATTTTCAATCAAATAACGATTTTTTTTAAAAAATCAAATAACAAATTTTTATTTGAGTATCAATTCATTTTAAGTTATTCGCAAATAATTATTTGTTATTTGGTGCAAATTATTTGAGTTTCAAATAATTTTTTTTTATTCGATCGGGGATTATTTGATGAATTATTTGTGATTTCTTATTATTATGATGGTCATTATTTGGATTTCAAACAATTGTTTGTCATTCGATTATGGATATATGTTTTCTGGTGTCCATTAATTCCAATTTCAAATAATTAATTCTTGGCACAAGCATTTCTTTCCGCAAGATGTCTCGTTGCTTAATTTAACTTAAAGTTTAAGAGGACTTTAATACTTTTGTTCAATTAAGTATTTGTGAAGCTTTAGAAGTAAATTAATTGGGTTTGATTACTCAAAATAATCTTAGGGTCAAGTAAATAAAAGACAACTGAGCTTGTGCTTAAAATATAATACCCCACTTCCTTCGTCAGCACCTGTAGAAAGGCTCTTTTCGTAAGCCACAATATTAAGCGTGTCTAAATGGTTCTTTAACTGATTAGCATTTTGAAAAGCGGATTTTATTAAAACCAAACGTATATTATTAGTGCATATCAAAATTTAGTTAAAATATATTACAATCAAAACTTAAAAACTTATCATCGTCTTAAGAGGTTTCTTTTTCAAAATTCCTAAATATGAAATCAATGTCTACTTAATGGTCATAAGGATATAAACGTAAAATAACTGAATGACAAATAATTGTTTGAAATTCAAATAATGACCATCACTATAATAAGAAATCACAAATAATTCATCAAATAATCCACGATCGAATAAAAAAAAATTATTTGATACTCAAATAATTTGCACCAAATAACAAATAATTATTTGCGAATAATTCACCAAATAACGAATAATATTTGTAATCAAATAAATTTTTATTCGACTTTTCATTTTATTCGGTTTATTATCTTTTATTTTTTTTCAAATAAAAAATGCCCATGAAATTAATAGAAAACCGAGAATCTTATGCATTTCAGAGAAAATTTTCGTAAATTCTAATTGCTGCACTACGGTTTTATGAGGGAAACATAATTTTTCAATAAATGTTTTATTGTCTAATCCAAAAAAACTTATTCTCTCTATATACTTTTCTTATTTGACGGAATAAAAAATCACCATTTTCATTTGATCTTAAACTAACTATTTATCAATTTATTGTAAATAATTCTTTTTCCAAAACATTATTATCACTAATTACGCTAACGAAGAAGTTTTGATGTCTTTTGTTTCTCTTGCGTTCTTGCTTCTTATTATCTATAGAACTGTGTTGGGCAAAATTTAATTATATTAACGATTACCGCTTATGATTAAAAGTATCAATCATCAATCAGGCACAATGATTTAAATATTTAATCGTTTAAAGAAATCATGTCAAACGATTAATGATTAATTAATCATAAAAAGTAATTGCATAATACAATTACCGATCATCATCAGGTAATGAAGAGGTCTAGTAAATAACGTCAACAAAAATTAAAAAAAAAACAAGTGTATTGAAATGGAGATGTTAGCTCGGAAACTTGTAAAAAATGGTAAAAATTGAAGTCTTTTAAATCAAATTCCTGTGAGTAGGTATTCTCATTTGTTTAAATTGTGACTATTTTAGAAAGATAATCTAATCTAGCAAATAATGCCGGGTTTTTTTCATTTTTAATGGCGCTTTTTATAATTATTTGACTATAAAAGTACTTGTTTTTTCTCCCGATATTTACAGACGAGAAATTGCATTATTTTGTTGAAAGTTGTTGCAATACAAAGAAAAATAGTTTGTTTAACAATTATGTACAAAACAATTTAGGCGAGTTAATTCTCGTTAAAAAATTTCAATTTATGTGAACTGCAAATTTTCATTTTCGACTTAAATTCTATGGTTTTGTCGGATGTTTGGTTTCTGTAATTTGTGATAGATGTCTCTAATATGCTCCGTGGTCTAGGTCTAAGCAAATTTTATATGAATTTTCTCACTTCCAGGACACAAACCTACGTATAGTATATTTTATATCCTTCAGATTCGCTGGTATCTAAATTAAAACTTTTCCTGAGTACTGACTCCTCTTAATCGTTTTCAAAAATGAGTAATTTATTTAAATTTCCACTAATAATTTTGATTAACTTTCAAGCATTTTTAATATTTTTGAGTAATCTTGTTAGGCACTAATCAAAGAAACGTACGTGCCTTAACGTATGAGGGGAGGAATGAGGATTTTCGCCAATTGGATTCCCATGTTCCCCGTATGTTAAAATAGTTGTATTTTAAGAGAAATAAATTAGCCAAGATAACATATCTAAGGTGCTTAGTGAGAAGTACATATCTCCAAAAATTTACTTTGCACTACTAACGAAGATGTGCGGTTTTAATCGAAATAATATTCATTTTTTTGAAATTATGCATTTTTGACAAATCATTTTAATCGTTGTGAAGAGATGCTCAGATATGTAGATAGTAGGGGAAGGTGCTGTACATTGGTACATTTTTTGAAATAGTAGTTTTTTTAAAAAAACCTAATAAGAAAAATCTTAAGCAACCGATAATTATAGATTGTCTAAACCATAACCTTTCCAATAATAGTCGCATATGCAGTTAAAAATTTATATTTCAGGACACATTGAAGGAAATGTGAAGGTCCTGCTTTCGGTCCAAGGTACAACATACAGATGTACCATGGACAGTGGGGTGTTGTACATGGGACATTTGTAATTTACTAAGGAGAAATGATGGTATATCAACAGAGTTAAATTAAATAACACTCTTTATTAAACAAAAACGAAGAAACAATATTCGCAAAGATTAATAATCAAAACATATGTTAAATTCCTAAAACCATAAAATTGGTACCTTATTCTGTCAAAAACAATTTATTATTGAATATCGTAATTTTTGAAGTCAAGGGAAAATTTTAAGTAGGCTTTTTCGCGTGATGTTTCGGCTACACCTAATGGAGGTGGGAGCTTCAACACCACTTCTTCTTCGGCTAGATCGAAAATTTGTGAGTTTTCATCAAGCAGAAACTGATAAGAATATGACGATTTTCTCACCGTTTTGTTTTTTGAAAACTACCAGGGCTACGTAATACTGAAATGAATTTTTTCCTTTGATTTTCACAAGAACATAGCTTCCCTTAGAAATATCCAGGTCCTCTATTTTCTTCTGCAGCTCTTGCTTTCTAGTCTCAGTTTGCAGATCAATGTCTTCTTCGGAGTGTAGAGGTAAAGTAACTTCATCATTACGAACAGCTACAGTGGTCTAAACAAAACTCAGTTAACTATATAAAACTAAAGTGATTGAAACTGCTACCTTCAGTCTCCATATTATTTTTTTAACTGCACCAATTTCCTCCTTTTTTGTTTTCTTTTTAGATAGTCTATTTCTTTTTTCTCTGGTGAATCCGTCAAAATACGAGACTTTCCTGGTTTTCGACCTACTCTCTTTGATTTCCTAGCCATTGTTTTCGGGTAGGGTCTTATAAGTTCTAAAGATAGGGATCCAGATTTTTCTTCGGTATTAACGGAGACTAGATTCTCTCCTCGAGGCCCAACTTGGGAGCTGAATGTATTAATGTTTTCATTAAATGGGCGATCAGTGACATTAGAAGGCAGGAAGTCTTATTCTCCAAATATATCCTCATTTACAGGGACGATTCCAGTTACCATAAAACCGCTTATGATATTTTTCGGTATGTAGCTTTGAGTGTATGTATGCTTTACCCACAATTTCAAGTGACTTCCCAGGAGTAATCATCCACTCGTTTACAGCTTTATTGTGAAAAGATTTGAAGAGACCAGAAACTGTACGATCTATGGGCTACATTTTGTGCCTTGTGTGCGGATGAAAAGTCAGAAAAATAATACCAACTTCTCTGACCCTTGCTATAGCACGAATAGATACATGATTTTCATGGTTATCCATTGATAATATCACTGGATGATCAGCTGATGAAAAGTGAGAAATAGTTCTTCGTTTCACCAACCTGATGGGTTGGCGGCCCCTATTGATCCAGGCGGAGCCCCTTTTATCATAAAGTCTTTAAAATTGACTTGAGGAAATATTAGCATAGGCGGAATGTTATTTATAATGGCGTTCATTGCGGCAGTAATAGTAACATTAGTCCCTCTTTCAGCAGATGTCATGCTGCCAATCTGTTTTCCTCCCTTGGGTCACAATATCTTTGATGGAATATGAACTGTGCTAATTCCAGATTCGCCACAATTATAAATATGGCTGGGTGGAAAGTCTCTTCTTTTTAATATTTTTTATAATTATCAAAAAATTAAGCCACAATGCTTTTGTTAAAACTGGTCGATCGTAACAAGCTGGTTGCTTCTGGTTTCGCAATGATTAGTCAGATTTATGCCTTGTGCGAAATTGCTGCAACCATGATAGTCCTGCTCTTTTTTTGATCCCATTCCGCAGGATAACATTTCTCATTTGCTTTAGTATATTGAAAGGCTAAAGATCGCACTTCTACCAATGAAAGGCCGTAGTGCATACGTGCATCATGCTTTAAGTATTCAACTAACGTCCTCTTTTTGAGAAAAAACCTTTCTTATGTCGTTATTTTTATTATAGGTAAAGCATTCTTTCCCAGAGGCCTTAAATAATTTCACATGACGCATAAGAGTTGTTCTAGCAATCTTGTGAGCTTTCGCTGCTTCTTTACAGAGTGACAGAGAATATTTTTTTTTCTCAAACACTTTTATGTACATAACTCCAAAAATCCATTTTTCGAGATATGTACTTATGACTTAACACCGTAGATATATTGTCAGAATGAATCTAATCTTAGCTCTTATAAAATAAAAAAGTTGGTTTTTGAATGGAGTTCCACCGAAAAAAAAAATTATTTTCAGTATCAAAATTTTACTTTTTCCGGGCCTGTACAAAAATCTACTAGTCTGAAAACATTGGAGAAAATTCACTGAGTTTCTACAAGATGGATTTCCAAGTAGAATTGTAGTTTTCTGGTACAGTAAGTTGTACAAGTCAAAATTGGCCATTTGTAAAATTATCGTTGTACAATTGTACAATGGATTCTACAAGTATTGCTTTGTGGTACACAAATTTCTGACTTGTGGAAAAACTTTTAGTTTTGTGGAATGGGACACAGGTAAAATTTCCCGTTCTTAGAACTTAATTGATGTTTTCGTAGCTAGATAATTGTCTTTTTGGCCGAAGTCTTTATTTTAATTTATTAAAAATGTACTTTCCCTTTATTGTACTCTGTTTTCCATTTTATTTATTTGTTACTTATTTATTATTATTATTTTTAAACAAGTAAAAAAGCTACAATTGATCTAGGACCAATTCTTATATGATACCCTAGATCAGGCGTGTGCAACCCGCGCCCGCAGGCCGCATTTGGCCCAAGACGGCTTTGAATGCGGCCCAACAAAACTCATATACTTAGATACTTTCTCAATTAATTTTATAAAACATTTTCTTTATCTATATAACATTTCCAGGGGAGTAGTTTAGTTACTTCTCGACATAATAAATGTACAGTTGTGCAATGTGGCAAAAGAAAGTTTTCAACGTGCAATTGTACCTAGTCAAATTGACACTGAAGACATTGGGGACATTATTTATTTTTCGGAAGTAAGATGGTTAAGTCGTGGTAAAATACTGAAAAGATTTTATGTTTTGCGAAATGAAATCAAGTCATTTATGGAATCAAGAATCAAATCTGTGCCAGAACTTGGTGATGAAAACAGGCTCACAGATTTTGCTTTTTTTAGTAGACTTGTCAGTTTATTTAAATGAGCAAAATTTGCGTCTTCAAAGTGAAAAACAACTATGCCTCAAACTATAGCGGCTTTCGCAATGAACTGAAATTATGATAGTCATAAATTCAAGCAAATAATTTTATGTATTTTAAAACGTTGACTAAACACTGTCCTGAGAGTAACGAAAAATATGCAAACTTGATTTTCGATTTGATACAGGAATCTGAGAAAAGACTTCAGGATTTCCAAAAAAACCATCAATTTTTTTACTGCGACTTCATTTTTAGTCGACATAAACTTACCAGCAAATTTTCAAATGAAATGGCTACAGCTGAAATCTGATGTTCAACTTTAAGAAGAATTTAATCATTTCTCTTTACTGGACTTTTATAAGAATTATCTTCTCAGAGAAAAGTACCCTTTGCTTCACAATTCATGCCATCGCTATTTAGAAGCACCTACACTTGTGAGCAGCTATTTTCTAAGATGAAGTATACAAAGAATAAAAATAGGACCAAAATAACTTATGAGCACCTTGAGAACTCATTGACAGTTGCATCACCTTCGATCGCAAAATATCGAAGCATTATTGTCTCAAAAACAATGTCAAATATCACAAAAATTTCATGTTGCTATTTCTTAAATTTTATAATAAAAAAATTATGAATTAATGAAGCTTAAATTACTTAAAATTGTTAACTAAGTATATATATTCATCGTTTTTGTTCATAAGCTATCTTTAGGGTTCGTATATTTTATGTGTGGTCCAATATAACTCGACTACTTCTAATGTGGCCCAGGGAAGCTGAAAGGTTGACCACCTCTGCCCTAGATGAATGCCAGTATGTAATTTCGTATGGGTAACCATCTGTGAATGTTTGATTTTTGAATTGGTCTTTCGAATATATTTATAAAACGGCTCATCGGACAGTAGTAGTACCAAATTTAAAGGATTTCATATTCTGAAGTCTAGGACTGATCATTTTTACAGTATACATAAAAATCCTAAATTTTTATATGGCAGCACCAAGAAGGGATAGCCAGATATATACCACTTTAGAAATATTACTTACTATTTTTATGAAAACACTGTGAACAGAACGTCGGCCTTCTACTCTGACGGGCTCTCATGCAGTGTCCAAATATATAGTAAGAAACGAAATTTTTGTATGACAAACCTACGGAGAAGTTATGCGATTTTACTTTTTTTTTAATCCCGTTGACCAGTTATCGTGAGGACATGCAGACAGATACACGACAGACAAACATGGGTGTGCCACAGTAAAAATAAAAAATAGCTCCTAAATGCTCCAAATGCGTCCCTTCATTTGAACCCGAAACGTCGACCAATGAATCAAAAATTATATATTTGACAACAAGACGATCAGCGTTTTCATCAAAGTAATATCCAAAATTCGGTAATTATAATATTTTCAGATTAAAACAAGTTGAGGGCGGGGCAATTAGCAAATCCCTCAAAGCAAAAGATGCAATGGGGGGGGGGGGGGGGATAATTCTAACTGTTTCCGATATAACGGGCCTTTAAGATAATTCGGTTCGTTTTCATAGATCAGCCTGTCACTTCTGAACGTTACACCCTGTGATGATAATTTAAAATTTCTTCGAAATCATTTGATCTTTTCAGTAGTGTATAAATTTTTTCTCTTTTCTTCTCCGTTTACAAGTTATGGCTCAACGAATCTAAAATTTCGGAATTTTAACCCTTTTTTTATATTTAAATTCTATTTTTAACAAAAAATATGTCATCAATACTAATTTTTTATATGGGAAGCCCAAAGACTTGGCATTGGAATAACCTATAACACCCTCTACCCAAAATGCAACCATTCTGCGTTTTTGTCACTTTTCTTGAACATATCCATTAAAAATGGCTGAAAAATTGATATTTTTCGCTGGATTTGCTTCAGAAAAAATGCAAAAATCACAGAAAGGGTGGCATTTTCGGTACATAGGGTTACAGCTAATTTTAAAGCCAAGCCTTTGGGCTTCTTGAATCCCATATGAAAAATTAGTATTGATGACATGTTTTTTGATAAAAATAGTATTTATTTAAAAACAAAAACAGAATGACTTACATTTACATAACAGTATAGTCAATGAGGGTTTTTGCCCTACAAAAGTTTGAGTAATTTTAATTTAATATTTAGTTCTGGGTCCCGATGAAGAAACCAAGTTTCCACCCTTGGATGGGATCTATGCGATCCGCCATTTTGATTTAAAGGTACAAAAAATTGCATTTTTTTCAAAATAATTCCTCAATGGTTGATCCTACGACAGAAATGGCTAATACAAATTTGAAAGAGACAAAATTCCCTACATTTTTTGTATCAACACTTTTTTGCAAGTCTGATGTGTAACGGGTTACAGCGGTGGAAACCTGAACATTCTTCCAAAAATATGTATATGTATACAGCTGTTTTGTCCATGGTGGTCCAAAGGACAGAAGGTAAAAGTAGTCACCTAGTCAAACAAAAAAATTTATGGGAAGACGTGGGCGACATCTCAAACGTTTCGGAGTTATAGTGTGATTAAGACAATTTGCTAGTCTTTCACAAAAATACGCTGTATCTTTAAAAGTACAGGGTGTATAGTCACTTCATGGTCTTTCCAAACACTGCTCCACCAGTTCCATACTCCTCTTTCATCACGAGTTCTGGTAGTCTAAACTAAGAATTTCGAATTTTCCTACCTTTTTATTAACTTTGACCTGTTTTTTTTACAAAATGGCACTTAACGTAAGTTTCTTTTATAAATAGTGTAAAGTATGGACTGTTCTCTTTTATTTGGCCTATACCTATGTCCTAACTGTAGTCATTAAAAATTCTTAGCTCATAGCCTATTCAGGGTGATGATTCTGATCTTTTGTTGTAACTTAGGCGTATATTTTAGTCACATATTTTGACATTTCACCACAAGTCTGTCGTACTTTTATATTCACGATATTCCTTTTGATTTATCCTTTTCATCAACCACAAAATAAACTAAAATGAATTTGAATGAATTAATGTCAGAATAAACGCCTAAAAGTTCGACAAATTAGTCAGCTAATTCCGACGTTGTCGCAAACATTATAAACTATGATAAATGGATATTCTACATACCAATTTAGAGCAATACAAGCGCTCAAACTTGAAAAAAAAAATTTTTATTTCTAATGTGAAGTGTCATTTTCAGTTCATTTTACGTAATGCCACGGTTGCTGACCTAAATGAAAACATACAAAAAAAATCCGTTTGTCGTGAATTTTGACATTAAAGTTCGACAAAAGATCAGAATCACCCCTAGGTCATACCGAAATTAGATGCTATTTGTTTTTCTAAATGACATGCTTTAAGTCAGTCACAAATTATACTTGAGCTAAATTTAGGGTTGAGGTTAAGAGCTAATAATTCTTTAACTGATACAGTTAAGACATAGTTCAGATTAAAGAGGAGAGTTCACAGTTTATAGTTTTTATAAAAAAGAACATTACGTTAGGCACCTTTTTGTAAAAAAAGACTGTTAAGTAATTATTTTGAAAAACCAATTTTTTTTACCTTTAATCCAAGACGATGGATAGTACAGACCCCCTCCAAGGAACTAAAAACATGTATAAAAATCAGAACAACCCCTCCTTTTGTATGGCAAAGGCTTTATTTAGTCCCTCGTAACTTAGGAAGGAGAGTAGATAAAATTTTTACAAAAGATTAATTGAGAAAAACGAACAACGATCAATCAAACTCAAGTTATTGTAAGACGCAAGAAGCTAAAAATTCTACAAGAACCCAAAGCTACTGAATGTGATGGGGAAGATATTTTGCTTTCCGTTTTTAATTGAAAATATTTTCTGTTGATATTTTGTTGTTCTTTGAAAAGGGTTTTTTGTTTGCTTCTTTTTTCTTGTTAATGATTATATTATACTTTTACTGTATTTATTTTAAGAAAAAAACTTATTTTAATAATAAGTGAAATTTTGCTGCTAAAAATGACATTAAAATGATCAAAAGCAAGCTACACCATTAGATTACCCGCTCCTCCCTTTTTAATTCGATACCAAAAATGACGTATTTTGAACAAACCCTAAAGAGAGATGGTACAACCACCATCCCCAAGAAGTTGTTCACCTATATTATTGTACTCTAGACCTAAATCCGTAGAAAAGTTGTTTTATTTATTTATCTTACTGGTGAATTCGACACATTTGCTGCAAAAGTCGACTATTCCAAAAATTTTATTAATTTTTTTTAAAAAGTCGCAAGTGAAAAGGTTCTACCTCAGGATATTTTACATAAAAGTTTCTTACAAAACTAGGTACTACCACCCAACAAATAAGAAAAAAGCAATATTCTGCTCTACAAGAGCTTTTCTTCAATTACCAGGAAAAGTTAAAAAAAAATAAAACAAATAGAATAGGGCATACCAATTAAATCTAATGGAAACAAGTCAAATAATATACTCGTAACTTTTGTCATTACTGCCACGACGAATTCTCTCAGTTTTAACAAGTTTCGAAAAAGTAATTAAAACTTTCCTCCCACATTTTCATAAAAATTACTTTGTTGCCATTCATCAATACCCCAAAAATTGTTATAAAAAACTTAAAACCCAACATTAATTCAACATCAATTCATCTCTTTAAAGTTTGTCGTAATACTTGGCAAGTGCCAAATTTTCAAATAGACCTTCGCGCGTATATTAAATAATTCTGGTTGGTGGTGGTGGTGCTGGTAGTAGTGGTAGTAGTTGATGAAAAACTCATTTTAAATTGAAACTGTCACTCCTTCAAAAGTATAACTTTTTCCCTTATCTGAGATACACGATAACGTGATCGACCTTTCAATAGCTTCCTCCAACCTTTAATAACCCTTTCAGGTTACTGGGGAGAACATGACTCTCCTATTCACCCCCAATCGATGTCTTAATCTTTAAGTAGATTTCTTCTTCTTCTTCTTTCCTCCATTTTTATGTCGTCCATGTTTAACGTTAGTCAAGTATAAAAACTCTATTAAGTCCCATCCCCAACGTAACTCGCTTCTTTATCGATCCATGTACAGCTGTTGCTTTTACTCGTTTTCCCACTTGCCTTGTCTCCCCTAAGTTCGCAATGAGACATAGACCAGCTGTTGCACGAAGAGATTATGTTCGTCAAAATGTCACTCATATAATTCCGAAAAGTGGTGAACTAAATAAACTTCGAATTTTGTTTGTTTTCTGGTATTTTAAAATCGTGAAATTTTCAATTGATTTTTAATGCCTTTAAGTCTTCCCAGAAATAGCAAACACAACGTACACGCGATTTTCAAGCCCACGAACTGAGGAAAATATTATTTTTCGCATCGATTATGACGCAAGAAAGGTTCTTTCTCAGATTGCATCATTGCTGGGTAAAAATTCATAGGATTAGAAATTTACGGTACGTTGAATTCAGGAAATCAATCAAAATGCATTCTTACATCAGTGAATATTGCAATCAGCTGCACAGCGGCATGGCAAGAGGAAGAGGAAGACAGGAGGAAGTTCCTTGCTTCTCTATTTAGACCATAAATAGTAAATCTAAGGAACTGTCGGATACTCAACAGCATTTTGAGCGCTCCAGGATTCAGGAACGAGCAAAAGAGATTTGAAACTGTTTTCCGAAATATTGATGGGAATTTGAAATACAGATTGTGTCGTTTCAGTGAACCTAGACAAGCATTTGTATGGCAGGGTGATACTGGGAGCAATTTGTTACTTTTGTATTTCACTCGGAAAAGTTTTTCAATTTCAGAATGAACAAATACATGGCGCAATATGATGGCTGCATAGATTTCTTAAATTGTTAATTTCTATGTATGTATTTTAGGCTGCGCTTTTAAATTTTTTTTTTTGCATAATATCGGTAGTCCCATCACTATGTATAGTTGTTACTGCAATTGAAAGGGAAGGGGTTTGGAGCATCTTAACCTTGAATTCCTATGTATGTTCTCAGATATTTTGTAAGAACTGGTAATTCTCGGTTTTTCGCTATAACTCAGTTCCCAATTGTAATACGCAAATTCCGATACTATACACCTTTCTTGCTTTTTGCAAGCTCTGTCCTTATTAATCAGGTATACCATATGGCCCGAATCACAACCATAGTTTAATACATTAATTTAATGTCCTGTACAAATGTATCGTAATACATGAGCCTGAAAACAAAATTGAATTTCATTTAAAATTTCGCTCTCATATTATAATACAATACAATTAAGCATATAACTTTTATTATCACTCACATATTCTACTCACACCTTATGCCTACTTACCTACATGCACTGTCTTCTTCCTCTTCGCACGTACACAGTACACACATATAACACTTTGAATCCTCCATTTTGCATGTACATACATACACTACTTGAATTCCTCCAAATTGCATGTATATTGCATACATTTTTCTTGCCGTCTTAAAATTAATATTTTAAGATGACGAATACAGGCATGTCACATTTGATGTAAGTGTACTGCATTAAAACTTTTTCGCATTTTCTTAGGTATGATTTTTTTATGTTGTGAGAAAGTAATAAAATCATATACAAGTTTTCTTGGGTAGGTGTGGGGCGATAGTTCGGATCCTCTGGAAGCCATTTTTTAAACTGTCGGAGGCCACCACACATAGTGTATTATTCATAAATTATGAAATATTTATAAAAGGTAAATTAAAGGAATAGTGTTTGTAAAACCTTTAAGATAAATTATAAAATATTCAAAAATAAAGCTAAGATTATTTGTGAGATTGAAGAACAATAAAAAGGAAATTAGTGATAAACCCAGGAAGTGTAGTATTACAGTTTTTCTTTATTTTCGGATAGGAAAAGTCTTCCTCTCCAAGCGCTTCTTCCTGGAGGTGGAGAAGCACGAGCGTTTGGAATCACAACACTACAATAAAGTTCATATAATTGTTTCTCGTAATATCCATCATTGTTAAGATATCGAACGAGAAAAGAAAACAAAAATCGGAACTGAGTTTTTAGAACCACTTCACATGACGTAACTACGGCCTACCACTGGAGGCGCGACCAAGAAATAAATCGTACTCTTCACATGATAGAAGTAATCGCGGACTGCTCGTGTACAAATTTTATTTTCTATTACCATTAAAACACCGTGCACCAAATTTCAGCTATCTAGGTCGACGCATTCTCAGACAGTGCCCAAATATATAGTGGAGAACGAAATGTTTGTATGGCAACCCTATTGGACCCATTTTAGAGCTTAATTTTGTTTTTTTTTTTTTATAAAAAGCCCGTATGCAAAATTGTAGCACTATAAGTGTAAACGCACTCTTGAGCTATCGAGAGGACGGACGATCAGATGGACATCCAAAAATTAATATAATTTTTAATTTTATGCATAAGTGTCCAACCATTTTACTCTACCAGCATAATTTTTGTGGATTACAAACGGAATGACAAACTTATTATGCATATCCTATGATTTCATTATGGGTATAAAAATATCCTAAACGAAAACGAAATAAAGAGACGAGGAAAAATGCAGCTGGTATAAAACAACTGCAAGATCCCATGCAGGACTACACCAGTCTTATACGCTCAAATATTGGGTAGTTTCCATACAAGTGGAAAGTTTGTGATTGAAATGGTTAACCCTTGGGTGAGTGTGTAAAATAAAAATGGAACGCACGTACTGTATATGACCAACCTATAGCGGAGTAGTCATGTGGACCTGAATGTAGTTGGTGAATTGCGAATTTTTCTAGTGTTTAAATTTTGTGATATTTTTTTTCCAATTTTTAATTTTCTTAATTTAAGAAACCTATAGCCTAAAATTATCGAAAATGCAACCCCTTTCAATTATTGGTGGCGATAAAGTGTAACTTAAGTTATACTTATATTAAACTGTTCATACTTCCTAAACAACAACTTTTAATTTAATTTTTGTCTGGAGCACCCTGAATTTTATAACTCCACCAATTCCCGTCCAATGCCCTCCAGTTTACGTTACTTTTTCTACATATCAAAAAGCAAGGAATTTTGCATACATCTTGAGTATATACGCGACAGATTAGGGATATAGAAAGGGGAATACCCACTTTTCATACAACTTTAGGCCTGACACCTCCAGGCATGAGATATATCATAAACGACGCATTATAATACTCTCAACATATTTTATTAACAATGTTCAATTCAAATAAGTAGGGGAACTTTCAGCTTCTCGTGATTGTGTAGAATTGGTGCATCGTGGAAAATGACCTCCAATGAGAAAAATTCTCACTACATACTAATGGTCATAGAGGAAAGACCTACAACAATATATTCTAAATGTAGTAGCTGGGGTGTATGTGACCCTAGTGCATGAAAAAGGGTTTTCCAACGGGAAAAACGTCCCGAGAAAGCTTTCTGAATCGAGAAAAATATACATCACCCGATAGTACTCGGCGATACCTTTAATTCGATATACAACATGCTGTATTGAAATCACCCCCCCCCCCTCCCGCCGGGGGTTACTTTCTTTTACCATAAAAGCATGCAGAGCAAAATTTTCTTTTACGAATTGTAGCTGGTAATGAGATGTGGCGAAGAGTGAAACCTATCGATTTAGAGCCGATCTAAAGTGCGTAAAATCTAGTACCTTAGTTCGAATAAAAATGAGGGAAATACTAAAAAAGTTATTATGGGGATGGCTATAAATAGCTATTTAAGCCTCAGAGTATAGGAGTATGAGTACTCAAACTTCTTCCCAGGACCTACGGAATTCGGTTCTGTACTAGATGTTCCAAAATGTTCTAGATAAAGCTTTGAGACCCCCCTCCTACCCAGTTTTCCCCGCTAGATAGAAATAAATATTGTTAATAAAAAATGTTCAGAGTATCATAAATCGTTTAAAACATCTCTCACGTCTGGATGTGTTGGGCCTAAAATGGGCATTCTCCTTTCATAGGTTTATAGAAAATACCTCGTCTTTCATTGGAATCGACTGAGTTC
Source organism: Dioctria linearis (assembly GCA_963930735.1). Taxonomy (NCBI): domain Eukaryota; kingdom Metazoa; phylum Arthropoda; class Insecta; order Diptera; family Asilidae; genus Dioctria; species Dioctria linearis. The sequence goes on along the minus strand of OZ005742.1, from coordinate 42,262,898 downwards.
AAGCCTAGATGTATGGCAAAGAAATTTGTGTGAAGAATTCACATTGTAGTGACCGCATAAATTATTCACTAAATTTTATTGTATACAAGCTCTGTAAATTACAAAACGTACCAGAGTTTTACATACATATATGAGCATGAAGAAAGTAAATAAAATTTTGTGTTAAACCAACAAAATTAAAAGCAATTTCAAGTCAAAATGCAAAATACGCATTTAGTGACAATAAAGTAATTTCAGCATATCGCTCTTCGTAAATCATCACGTGCATAATTCATCCATAATACGAATTTAATAGAAAGTAAACAATACTTGGACCAGGCACTCCTAATAAACATTGACCCGAGTACTCAATATTAAGTAATACTGTCATAATTCGTGACCAAATAAACATGGATTTGGAAATGTTATTATTTGTTATTTATTCTTGATAAGTTAGTTTTTGGAGTCTGATCCCAACTAACTTTCTTTGATATTTTTTTAGACTCTAAGCTAAATTTTGTATAAACAAGGGATCAAGAGCAAATCAAGACAGTTGCAAGTCGCAGCTTTTAATATTCTCCAGATTCTTCTTGCAATCCTTGCTTTAACTTCTGCATCCATTGGTGCAATTTTCTCATACATTGGCGTAGATACAATTGTATGAAAATTATTACAACAAAGATTACGAAGATCAAAATAAATAGAATCGATTAGTTATGAAAAGCGACCGACTCCGACTTTCACCAGCTGTAAATGGCAGTTATAAATGCTAATTTGCATAAAAACGTATCTACGACGTATTACTGTAATTTATTATGCGTTAAGCTAAGAACAGGAACAGTTAAAGTTTTCCATGATTTCTTATAGTACAATTTAGTTTACTCTTGCACACTATATACTAACTATTTGAACAAGAGACTTTTACTGTAGTTAATGATTTATTCTATTGCAAAAACCTTTCCAATGGTACAATTTATAACTTTTTTTTTACACCCACTACCACCGACATTCCAACTAATGAAATCAATTAATTTTCAAAACTTTTTTGCTCCATGAATATATTCCGGCCAGATGGCACATAATCAGGGGACATACACACAAAAACCAACTGAATATAATGAAGAAAATTAGTTCTCATGAAAAAGATACTTTCCCAAACTCTACATAAATTTCCACAAATAATTCTCTCCCGAGAGGTGACTCATAATATTTCAACTCTAGCAGAAAATAGGATAATTTTGAATTTAACTAATCGAAACAACAAGTTGGATGCAAATTTTAGTAGTAGAAAATATTTCATCAAAGCTACATTGGATGATAAAACTTTGTGGAGAGTTTGAATTTATTATGGCGACTATAACCTTAAAATACATATGCATGTATGTATGTGTTCTCAACAATGGACATAATTTAAATTGTTTCGACTAACTAAATTAATTTCTTATCGGGTCGATTGAGAATATACGGGCCTATACAAGACTTACATAGTAAATGTAAGGACCTCACAGGAATGTAGTGGAATCGTAACTCTTTTTAGTATCCCAAATTTTTATTCCAGATGAAATCACAGGTTTGTCTTGGTAGTCCTAAAGCTACGGTTTTCAAGGAAATGCGACGACGGGATAGCGCGACGGAGATAGGTTTTCAATGATCAAAAAACTTACACTAGAAATCTTCAATCTATTCCAATTTAGAGGGACCTCTCCATGCAGTCTATGTTAGAAGGGGCAAACCCACACGGAGCAGCACGAAGCCGAACCATTTTGCTGGATATAAAATCGCAATAATTTTCATGTGACTATTTTGACATCTCTCGATTAAGAAATTAATATTGCTCACCTAAGAATGTCAATAATTTTGATATAAACTATTTTGACACCTCCCAACTAGAAAACGAATATTGCTCACCCAAAAGAAAGGTATATGAGAAGACTTCAATAATTTCGAAAGTGAACTACGTTGACACGTAGTAGAAAATTAAAAGCATAACAAATTTGTCATCTGTTAAAAATTTAAATTAGGTGAAAACTTTGACATGTAATAAACATTTAAAAGTCAATAAAGTCTAAACTTGAAGATATATTAGAATTAGAAAAAAAACAAATGAAAGAACTTTAACATGTAAAAATAGAGGGCAGGACCAGCAAATTTTGTAAAACAGGAATGTAAAATTAGTAGGCTCGCGAGAATTGCATTCGGCGATGTTGAAAATTCTAATAAGTATGGCTGCACGTAAACACGCCATTGTGATTTGTACACACCGATGATTAATCTTAAAGTAGAAGAAAGAAAATCTGTGTTCAAAAATCACGAAGAAAAAAAGGGGAAAGAACCAGCGCCCCAAGTGAGGCTTTCAAAGGAAAACTCGGGACCAGTGCTACCAGGCCACATCCTCGTCTCCATTTTATCTAGAAAGAGAGAATTTCTGCATCAAACCCAAGTAAAAACTCTCTTTTTTTTCAAACGCTGACGTCTTCGCTGGTATCTCTGATTGGAACGCCCAACCCCAAATTCATACACTCTTAACGGGTTCCGTAACGTAGAAACGTTTTCACGAAGTACGCAAATTCGCATCGCCAAGTAGAACGACGGAAGAAATTTTATAACAATATTTAATTAAAGCAATACTTCTCATAATCATTCAAGTTAGAGTGATGTCTTGTTCATAATATTAACATTACCAACTAGCGAAAATATACACACACAATTCTTATAAAATGAAATTCCTTCTACATTAACACAGACTTTAACATAAGTTAAACTAGGTAGAAAATAGGTCGAGATTAAGGAAAATTTACGTAAATTCGTCATAAAATTTACGTTAAATTTACCAATAAATCAAGGAAATGTGTCGTGTCCTCTGTCCTATTAGAAAATTTACTATTCTACGTCTTCCCATTCTCCACTTACCTAAGTGCGACGTAAATAATTGGTAATCTCAACTTAACCACAAATAGTCGCTGCCATAATTTAGGTCGAATAGACGTAAATTTGGCCTGACAAAAAAGGGGAAATATTTCTTGGGTGGGCACGTTCAAACAAAATAGTGAAAAGCAATATATGATTAGTTTTCAAAAACAATGTGTGAATTATATTATCGAAAATATATTTGTAAGCTTTCCATAAAAAATGTAAAATAATACCTAATTTACGTGAATTTCCGGTATAAGCAACCTCGATATAAATAATATTTTTTCTCTAAACGACTTCGATATAATCGACCTCAATGTAAACGACTTTTTTTCTAAGCGACTTTCGTATAAGCAACTTTTCGCATTTAAATTTCTGGCCGTCCTTAAAATCTGCACTTTTATTAATAAAGTGTTCTCAAACCTATTCTCAAAGATAATTTGTATCCTTATTGACTGAAAACACATCCTTTAAAAATAATATCGTCTAATTTCGGTATGATCTGAATAGGTTATAAGCTAATAACTTTTTAAGGGTTACACATAGTACATAGAATAGGTTAAATTAAAGAGGAGAGTCTATACAGTTTTATGTTAACCACCTTTTTGAAGAAAAAAAGGGGTCAAACTAAAAACAATGGTAAGAGAATCTAAAATTTTCAGTTTAGACCAATATAATTCTTGTGGAGAGAGGAATAGGGGGCTGAATGAGCAGTCTTTGGAAAAGTCATGAATTATTGACAGTGAGTGTTCAGCATGTATTCTTTAAGATACAGAGGTGTTTCTGAAAACCTAGCATATTTCCCTAATCACGCTGTGAGTTCGAAATGGTTTATATGGACCCCCCGCCCCCATACGATACAATTTTTTATTTAGCTAGGTGAGTACTACCACCTCCTGCTCCAGGAACGACCTAGGTAGAAACACCCTGTATACTTCCATATTTTCCAAGAGAGAAAATTGGAATTGCCTTGTTCTAGGAAGTTACGCTCATTCAAATTTAACTGTAAATCGACAATCCACTGAACAGGAATACGTAGAACTGCGTTCAATAAACTTCGTGTTTGTTCTCATTGACGTATACTATATTTTTCCATTCGTATCAGTGCGTTACTAACGTAAGGTGATTAACTGAAAAACTGTGAATCATAAAAACAAATTAAGTGCTATTAGTAATTTATTAGCTATGTAAATAAATTTATAAATTAAATTTTGTAAAAAGAATATGTATAAAAATCAGTCGAAAAAGAAGTGCAATGCCAATATCAAAAAAAAAAAAAAATTACATTCTAAACGATTTGGACAAAAATGTGTCGTCAACAGGAATTTTCAAAAGGTATGCAATAAACAAACTCTACAACATTAGGAAAACCGGGGACAAATTCTAGACTTCGTTTGTAAATGAATTGTCGCACCAAAAACCAAAAACGAAGCCAAATTTTTTATGTTGTTTTTGGAAGAACAAACTAAACAACTTATAGTAAATGATAAATTATTAGAACTAAAAGCACTGGATATTGCTAAGGAGCGCGATAAATCCAATTTTAGAGCGAATCAGGGATACATCACTAATTTTAAAAAGCGTCATCGAATTCGCTTAAAAGCCATTTCGGATTCCGATTTAAATTTATTGCCCGAACAAATATACAACGTTGATGAAACAGCATTTATTTTTAAAAATTTAGATCGTAAGATTTTGGTGCCATTCATGAAAAACATTCTCCAGGAAGGAAAAACTCTAATGAACGTATTTAGATTTTTTAAATTTATATTAATCGAGGCAAGTGGCCAATGCACTGCAGCCATCTTTGGCTTATTGTACACCGCCCATATAACAGTTCTTCTAAGAAAACCATTTTTTTGGAAGAAATTTCTTCGAAGTCGCCAGGCTTTAAGAAGAATGACCCAAAGGCCTGGAATCTCCATTGTGCAATGGCCTCACATTCACACAGTACATGCTCCGATGTTTCATCCTCTTTGAAACATAACCTACACACATCAATGGGTGAAATTCCCATCCGATGCATGTGTTTCTTAGGCTTACAGTGTCCGGTTAGAACTCCTGTAATGATTCTGAGTTGATTTCTAGATAGCCCCAACAGATCCAGGCTCTTCTCTGAGGAAAATCTCTTAAAGAATCTTTTGGCATGTTTGGATGCTGTCATTGAGTTTCATCTCATTTGTTTCCGGATCCAGGTTTGAATGGTAAACTTCACAATAACGTAGGAGATACCGTAAAAGGGTTCTGGTCCTATAAGGGACATGGCTGCTTCATCTTTGTCCAGTAGGTCTGCATTTTCATTCCCATCCCGAATGTCCTGGCACCCACTGAAGCGTCAGATTATTACATGTTCCAAGGTTCGTTAATGCTTGAATGCATTACCACATAAACTTAGTTTTGATCTTAGGTGATGAGATGGCTTTCAAAGCCGCTTGGCTATCTGTATGGATATAAATAATTTTATTAGTGTAGAATCTGCTGAGGTTTTCGTATGCACATCTAGTGATGGCATATACACCTGCCTGTAAAATTGAGGCGTGGTTTCGTAGGCTTTGATAGATGTTACCTCTTGGCTTAGCCCCGTATATTCCTGTTCCTACTCCTTTCCCGGTTTTAGAACCGTTGGTGTACCAGATTAGAGCTTGCTTTACTAGACTTGTATCTGTTTGTTCCCAATCTGGTATTATTATCTTGAAGGGGAGATGGAGGTTGCGCTCAACAACCATTCTGTCTGACACCATATACATTATTGGATTTGCTTCAATTCTTCTGGTTATGGTGCATAGACTTTCAGAGTCCCATTCACTATAGCCATCTGTTCGGGCTCTGTACACCATGAGTCCAGCCTTTCTAGAGGACGTTGTGCGTATGGCACCATTTACACTTAGACAGGCCTGCCTTTGAAACTTATTTAGCTGGTGGTTGTCTTTTGTGTGGGTTTATTCCCTCATGCTGCTGCAGCATGACCATGGGTCTGAACGTATTACGATAATGTGTTGTAATGCCACTGGATATCATAAACTCGCTTTAATGATTATAGGAAAAGCGATGAATCCGCGAGTGTTTAAAAATTGGGATACGTTTCTTTATTATATATCATCAAAGAAAGGCAAACCATGTCTTTATTTAAGGAATGATATTCCCAGGAATTCCTACCAAACACGAAGGAGCATTTAGAAATGAATACCAATTCCTCATTTCGATGATGAAGATGAACTTTCACTAATTAATTTATATAGAACCATTATACCCGATAATAATTCTTTATGCGATAGAAAAATAATGAATTCGGCAAAGAAACCAATGAAACCGTTACAAGTAGGTGGAATGAAGAAATTAGTGTGGAACAACACGAGGCAGATGAACTAATAAATTCTAGCTCCAAAATTGTTGATGAGGTGATAACTGACTTCAGTAATATAATGGACTGGGCCGAAGGAGAAAATTTTCCAAGGGAACATACTCTATTTCTAAGAAGAATTCGAGAGAAAGTAATATTTAAAAATTTTAAAATCTAACTCAATTTTATTTATTTAATATGAAAATATAGATATAAAATACCAAATGTGCACTACATATGAACATTTTTGTTTAAAGTAAATTAAAGCTAAGCATGAACTCCGTTCTCTTCAATTAATGTTTTTACTTTATATTGTTATGGTCGCATGCGTGAACGGCAGCAGCAGGGCTGCGCCCACGTGTAAACCGGGCATGTCACCTTTATGCCATTGCCCTGACATCTACTCGTCAGAGCTGTCGATGGAACAGCGTGCACCATGTGGGGGAACGAAAAGAAAATCGGGCAACGAAAAAGCCGGAAAATGATGGCCGGCCATTCTTGGTTTAGCTTCGAGAAGTTAAAGTTGTTGAGTAGTGAACCACGAGACTGAAAGATACCAAACGAACAAGAGGTGAATAGGCAGTGAAAAAAAACCAAAAGGAAAAAGTGGCAAAAATTTTCAAGGACAAACGCATAAAATGACAAGATAAGTACTATTAACTATAACAAAGTAAACCAAACAGGAAAAAGGAAACTAAGAAGGAGAGAACCTAAACCTTTTATTATATTCCGTCGATTTAATAATTAGACTCATGTCCGAAATCCGTCAGCGGAACTCCCCGGAATCATTACAAGGAACCACGATAATCATAGACGGTGAATTTCCTCCAATTTCGTCCGATTAAGTTTAGAACATTTGCGACGATTAAGCAATAATACTTTCATATGAACTCTTGAAATGTTCAGCAGTCCAGCGGAGCACCTGCTTAATATGACATAGATATCATCACGGTGTAGAAATTCTGAATATATTTAATAATTTATGTACTTTTCCACTGAATATCCGTCAGTGAGGTGCCCAAAAGGCAGCGAGAACCTTCATTATTAGATTTGAAATCAATTTGCGGTAATTTAATCTCTTTCACAATTGTGTGTCAATTCGACTGGAATAAGTTTTAAATAGGAGTGAGAACCTAAGCCTTGCCGCGATATGTGAATTATGTATTTTGCTTAATGCGTAGTGGTCCAAGTAATGCATATAAACTAAAGTATCATATTCGGGATACGATAAATTTTAACAGGAAATAGGAGATATAGTTACAACATTGTTGTAAAGTTTAGTCAAAGATAGACCCCTACGAGAGATTTTCGGTAACGTTTTAGCTACTCTACTTTTTGGAATGCAGTTATTGTTTGCAACCCCCCAGAAGGCCTTCTAGGGATATTTCGTCCTACCTTTTCCGGAGAACATTATAAGCGTCACTGAATAATAACAAGAAAGTATAAACAAAGCTTCTTGAGTTAACTAATCAAATTAGCCTTTCAAAGATGATTTCGCACCCTTAATTAACACTTCTATTTATGAGTTACCTGATAAGGTCTCTTTCGATTATTTTTGGAAAGAAGAAAAAAGAAAAACTCGATACAATCACTTTTGCTGCATCGAAATATGCCATGTTAAGGAAGTAAGAGCTTCGGGGTGAATACTAAAACTAGTAATAAAAGAGCAATATTTATGAATACTCTTAGTGAATAAGCAATAAATTGTAAATGAATTTGTAGATCGGTGTTTCTCTCATCTCTTCCTCTCCTGAGGTTTCTTTCCTCTGTTTCGCAGGTGAAGTATAAGGGACATCGCAAATGGATCATGAATCCTAGGATACTCTTCAGGTGAGTGGTGTACACAGTCCCATCAGGACTACGGTTTGTTGGAACGTCCTTGGCAGATCTGCGCTTCGTTTTTTTTTTTTTTTTTTTTTGGTTCTTGGCACAATGAAATTTTTATTCATGGTCGCGTGACAGGCAGGTTTCTTCTTTGGTTGAACCCACCCCGCACTCTCCGCATATAGACCGAGGTGATAGCGTGCCGGCCTGCAAAACTGTCACTAGGTGAACTGTCAGCTATCGCTGGCAAACGGACTTCACGTCCTCCACCTTTCACAACACAACAGGAACCATAACAATATATGTCCAATAGTCCTACTTTTCTTTATAGTTCACCTTTTTATAAACTACCTTTTTGGTAGAAATTCATTCAGCTTTGGTCGGATATAACGAAAATTCACTGTTATATAGGTTTTCTGGTGCCAAATACTTACATCCATTGAAAGTTCCATTGATTTGGGGAAATTAAACTGACTTTCCCTTTATATCAGAGAAAATGACATTTATTTTTAGGAAAACACGTAGATATCTTATGTGGGGCAAAAATGCAGTCAGGTTAATATGATCAATAATTCAGATGCATATCTTTGCGATAGTGGCTGGTAACAATATCTTCCATAAAAATGTGAATACAAAACTTCACACATATATCTGGTCCTCTTCACAACAACCTTATAAAAGCGTCACGAAACATATTGTTAACGAGATATTTCTGAATTCATCATAAAATCCATTGTTGACTATCACATAAGAATTGAAATTGAATTTGTCAAGAGCCCAACTTTTGTCGCTCAAGTTTCTTAAAGTTTTTCCAGCAATAGTTTTTATCGATCGATACATGTACGTACATACATACATATATGCATATAGCATTATGTAATATTACATACGCATCCAATCTTTTTTTTTTTCATTGCTACCAACAAAACTGAATAGAAACTGTGTCTACATTGCATCCTTTAGTAGTCCCGAGTAACCAATTCAAGATAAAATTTTATATTTTTTCGTATGCAAAATGGCCACTTAGTTCCACTCGACTATACATTCATTCTACATCATATACATGGCTTATATCGGAGCCGAAGGTCTGAAAAGAAAGTTCTCAAGTAATACCTACTATCTACATAGAGTTGAGTCACTTTTCCTTTACACAGAAGACATCATGTAAAAAACAAAAACATACAAAAACAAAAAATATCTCTCTAAGGCGCCGCAAAAGTTCCTGATTCATCGTCATGCCACATATATTCGGGCGTTAAGTTTATTCCTTTTTTTTTGCTTTTTTTCTTTCTTATCCTCCCCCCAATGCAGACAGAAAATCACCACCCTTGGTTAAGCCCTAAACCCCTAACTTATCTGAGAATATAATTTTGCAGAAAGAATCTTATAAGCCTTGTCATCGAAACCTTCCAGAATATTCTGTGATTTATAAACCTGCGAAACCATCGAATATTTATGACATTCCAGATCCGGAGTTTTATTTGTATTATTGCTGATAAGGAGAAAAAAAAAACAACAAAAACAAAACAAGAAATTCATATTTGAGTGGTTTATCAAGAGCCGTGACAGAACGAAATGATGATTCACCCTGCCGGTCGCTCAGATAACACCATCATAGACATAAACTTTAGTATAGATGGCATACCTACTTATAATGGATGAAAAACTTAAAGTTAATTATAAAAATTCAAAGACTTGTGGTCTCTGTGATTTTCTATCAATTTCTGCTTACGTAAGCAGATAACAAAGCGTTTGTGGAAATTGTACGAATCATTGATTTCCTACGGAATTGAATGTCATTCTCTCTCTCTCTCTGTCTCTCTCTCTCTGTCCGTTTGCCTGGAGGAGTGCCTAAACGAATTATCCGTTCACAAAGGAATTCTCGTTGCTTTTCTAAATTCTTGGCTTCTTTACCATCAAAGACAAAACAATTTGTCACGTTAGCTAGCTTATAGCACGCACAACGTTACCACATCTAGACTACGTACATTTTATATACAAGGCCAAATCAAAGCTTTCAGGATTATTTTTAACACTTGTCATGAGTTGCCTACGTAGGTAATGGGAATTAAATACCTTTAGGAATGGGAGCTAGGAATTTGTATAGTGTTAAATTGCACGAAGGTGTTCTGAGACACTTTTTTTTTCATGCAAAAGAAAGATTTCGATTAAAATTTTCCGAATTTCGAAGTTTTGATATATTTCCGGCAATAATTTACGTGACACTGTGACACTTTAATGAAAGACTTGTGCTACCTATGCATGTGATTTGAGTGTACATGAATAGGTATAGTGTGAAGGCTATAAGTAAACCTATTCCAGTTTTCGCTTGCCCAGTTGCATAAAGCTGAGCAGCTTTTTGGTGATGATTTTAAGTTGAAGTATGTTAGCAGAAAGAAATTTAATGAACGAAAAATTTCCACCATTTTTTAACAAACAAACAAAAAAATTTTTGTAGGTTTGTATGAAAAACACAAGCATCTAAAATCGATGAAAAGTATACAGGGTGTTCAATAAATAAGTAGAATGAATTCCTGCAGCGCCTTGATTACACCATTGCTCTACCCCCCCCCCCCCCCCCCCCCCCCCCCCAATTAGGCAATCTTACTCAAATTTACGTTTAAAAAGTTTTCATTTTTTAATGGAACTGTAGTCACTTAAATGTACATAAATCCTTTTAAGGATATCGCAGGATCTAACTTGAGTACCTATTTCAAAAACGACCTTTTATCCATTTATTATTCTTAAGAAAAAATTTCATACAAATTGCTTGTGTTATCCTTGATCCCGTAAAATTCTTATACCAAGGACATAATTTTTCTTCTTCTAAAATGTGACGTAGTAACAGTCCTTTACAACAAAAAAGTATTTACCTCAATATATCTGGTTCCTTTCAAAAGTGACTAATATTTTTGTGTTATATGAAAAGTGGAAAAGTTTTTTTTTCCAGAGCACAATAAAAAAATTTTAGGGGATCAAGAATAACACAACAAATTTGTATGAACTTTTTTTTTCAGAGTTTCAAATTTAAGGCATTTGACCATAAATCGTAACATGTTGGATATTTTTAAAAGGGACGGCAAGTCCTCTATAGAAGAAGTGCTCAAGTTTGTTCTACGATATCATTGGAAGGACTTATGAGGATTTAACTGAAGAACACTACCTTTAAAATACGAAGAAATTTCGAACGTAATTTTGAGAAGGAACAATAATTTTAAGAGTAGTTTGTGTAGAGAAGTGGTGAGGGGGAGGTTATTTAGGGCAAAAGTTTGATCAGAGAGCTGCAAACAATACATCGTACTGTAGGCAATTTCTCAAGTGATGCTTGGATAGTTCATAAACTAACCACCTCGACGTAACTTAGAATCTCTAATTGGTTTTCTTTGATGAAAAACGGTTGAATGGAGCCCACAAAAGCTGGGCCTATGATGTTGTCGCTGTTACTCAGAACCAGAATTCACCTACTTGGAGCACGGCTAGAGGCAGGCAGTAAAAGATCCTTCCGTCCGAACGTGCATATATGTAGTATATCAAGAGGGATTAGGATTAGGATTAGGGTTATTACTGCTAATTGTGTGAGCTGAGCAGATGGTGACAATGGATGCATGATCCGGGAAAAATGAAAATGTTGTCAGGACAGTAAGGGCAGTGTTGATGAAGACAAGCAATTTAATAGTTTAAAGGAAATAAAGATATTCAGTTATAATACACTCTCCAAGTTTATATTTAAAAATATTTCTCTTTATCGAACTATCATCAAGGTTATAAAACTATTGGTGTTGACGACTTTTGAAAGTTGCCCTTTCATCAACATTATAAATCGTCAAATTCTTGTCCCTAATTGTAACCTCAAAAACGTTCGTCAAACTAATACCATAAGCACTACACTCTTCAGACTCTCCAACTACCTTCTGTTTCCAAATATTAAAAAACAAATAATAATAATAAGATGGTATACAAATTTCCAGCCGGCAACGAGCGGTCATATAGCAGCTTATTTTCGGCACAAAACGTGGGCATAATGAAATAAATGCGCTGGAATTAATGCGCTGGAATTAATGCGCTGGAATTAATGCGCTGGAATTAATGCGCTGGAATAAATGGTTGTTTATGATTTTTTTTTAATTTAACTAGCTAACGAGAGGACATGAGACCATAATTTAAGATCTATGCGGTCTGTCATAGGAAATTAAAAATTGTCATAAAAGGATTTTACTACAAATCAAATCAGCACTTCCTACACTGATGAAAATCTTAAAAGCTAGTCATCATGTCAAGGACTATACTCCCAAAGCCTGCAGGATGCCGCTATGAAGTCCATTTTTGCCTACACCGTAAGTGACCTTCATTACAAACCTCTCCATCCATACAGCGGACGTTCCTCGAAAGAGAACAAGCAAATGTTATTTACAGAGACATACAAGGCGCATTCGATAACACTCTCTTTGATAGAGGCATAGAAACCTGCATTATAAGATGGATTGGCAACATGCTTGAGAAACGGTGCATAACAGCTACCATAAACGGTGAATCCACAACCATCATGGCCACTAGAGGCTGCCCACAAGGCGGGGTGTTATCACCACTTCTATGACTTCTAGTTGTGGATGAGCTACTTAACTTACTCCAAGAGGCCGGCTTTAAGGCCCAAGGAGACGCTGATGATATTGTCATCTGTGTTAAAGGAAAGTTTGAATCAGCTTTACTTGAGTTTATGCAAACTGCTTTTATCATCGTTACCAGATGTGGTGCCAGAACATGGGACTGTCAATAAACCCAGGTAAAACATCTCCTAAGTTAAATGGAATTGCAATAGAATATTCCAGAGAAGCAAAATATCTAGGAATAATCCTAGACAGCAAGCTTACCTGGAATCCCCACATGGAAATGATAACAATCAAATCCATGTGGGCATTCAGCTCTTGCCACGGGAAAAGTGGGGTCTGAACCCCAAAATGACCCTATGGGTCTTCCAGGGCATAGTCAGACCCATACTTTCTTATGGGGCAATAAATTTTCATATAATTTCAATATTTAAATAAAATATAAAATGAAAAGAAACTCTAAGAACTTTTGTGACGGAGGAAATTATTTTCTATTTTTTAATGTCTGCAGCCGGCGTTCGTTGAGTGCGGTTGCATTTGCTTGCCTTTCCTGATTTTATTATTATCTTTACAATTGGTGCGTTGTTTTTCTAGTTATTACTTAATTTCGTGATTATGTCTTTAACCTGCGGAAAATGTGATTCGGTGTGTACTGAAAAAACTAAAATTGTATGCGCATTTTGCAAAAATCTGTTTCATAAGCGTTGCTCTAGACTTGATGATGAGTGCTTAAAAGTTCTAACGCTAAATAAGAGTGTGTTGTGGAAGTGCCCGAATTGCTCTGTTTTACCTTATAATGAGCTCTGTTCAATAATAGCTAATCTAAGTGATGAAATTAAAGATCTCAAAAATCAATTCATGTCACTAAGAAGTGATAGAATAAGGTTCCCAAATCAATCATTACCAGAGGCAGCACAGCAAGAGGTAAACATGAGTTCATCTCGTTCATTACCGACAGCCGTTATCTCTAAACCAAATTTGAGAATTGCAACTGAAATACCGCAATGCGAAAATTTTTCATCTGTATCCGCTGAGCACAGTGACCCATCAACTTCTACTCCTACTATAATGGTTAATGATGCTCTGCCTATTAATGATGCTGCTGATGCTGGAAAATGGTCAACGGTTGCAAGAAAGAAAAAATCGCATAAAAGAGTAATTGGATCTGATTACACTAACAATGATTTGAAAGTTGTTGGCGCTTTGAAATGGTTACATATCTCTCGACTCCATCCTGACACTTCTGAAGAATCTTTGATTGGTTTTTGCGCTCATCGGCTAAAGGTTACTGTTGATCACTTAACTTGTAAACGTCTTACTAAAAAGGATGTCGACATCAAAACTCTAAAGTTTTGCAGACGACTTACTATGTTCTTCTTTCTGGCCAGCTGGAGTTACGATTCGGTCATTCAAGTACATTCCAAAAAACGACGAAAAAACACAAAATACTGTGCTCCCCAACTACTACAGCTTGGTGTGTCGTCATTATCTGTGCTATCAGACAAAACGAGTCTGTCTATTTACTATTGTAATGTTGGTGGAATGCGAACTAAATTAAATGCTTTTTACTTGGCTGTAATAGAAAATGATTATGATGTGATTATTCTAACAGAGACTTGGCTTCATAGTAGCATTTATTCTTCTGAACTGTTTAATGAATCTTTTTATAATGTTTATCGGAAAGATCGATCTCAGCAAGACACTGGTCATAATCGGGGTGGTGGAGTATTGATTGCAGTCCGTTCGAGTTTGATCAGTAAGGAAATCAATTTATCATGTAGCATTGGTATCATAGATCAGCTTATTGTTTCCTTAAAGATGAGAGGGGAACATAATAATCACTTGTACCTTGGTGTCAGCTATATTCCACCAAAAAGCAGCATGGAACTATATAAACTGCATATTGACAATGTTTTTGCTATTTCACATTCAATTGATGGAAGTGATTCTATTTGTTACGTTGGCGATTTTAATTTGAGTAATATCTCTTGGACCTGGTCGGATGAGGACAAGAAGTTTTTTCCCTTGAATGTAACGCAAGAATTTGAGTCATACGTAATTGACAATCTCTTTAGCATGAATTTATCGCAAGTAAATATCGTTTTTAATTCGTTTAATAAGCTTTTGGATCTTGCTTTTGTTGATATGGAACTATGTACTAGCGTAAAGGAAGTAGAAAATCCATTAATTCCAACTGATTTCCATCATAAACCTATTGAACTATGTTTATCTGCCTATAGTTTTGTATACTCTAATAATACAGCAGTTAAATATTACGACTTCTTAAATACCAACTTTAATGTTTTAAATGAATATTTTAATTCTATTGACTGGTCTGTAGTATATGTTTGTAATGATCTTTGTAAAATGTATGATCGGTTCACTGGTATTTTAATGGATGGTATCAACGCTTTGGTGCCGTCAAAAGAGAGAAAGAACACCTTATACCCTGCTTGGTATAATCGCAGTTTGTTACGTCTAAGGAATGCTAAAAGTAAAGCTCATAAAGCATATTAAAGAAGTGGGAGTAGTGCTGATAGAAATAATTTTTTTCGTCTACGCCGCGAATTTCAATTCTTGCATAGAGTTCTGCATAAGCAATATTTATGGGACGTAGAATCCAAGATTAAAAAAAATTCTAAAGCATTCTGGACATATATAAATAGTAAGCGTTCTGGTACAGGTTATCCCAACTTAATGCATCTTGGAAACAATTCCTCAAATAATATTCAATCTATATGTAATTTATTTGCTACTTACTTTGAATCCGTTTATAATGATTCTAATATGCCCTCATCAGGCTGTGATTTCTCATATCTCCCATCAATGGTGGACTTGGGTGCGATATCGTTGGGAGAGGAAGATGTTTGGAGAGCCCTTTCTACTTTAGAAATTAATTATTCCCACGGACTGACTTGATATCTACTGGACTTCTGAAAATGTGTGCTTCTTCACCCTATTCTCCTTTAACGTATATCTTCAATTCATCTCTGTCTTCTGGATATTTTATTGATAAATGGAAAATTTCTTTTATTACACCTGTTTTCAAAAGTGGCTCAAAACATATGATAGACAATTATCGCCCTATTTCAAAGCTTCACCCAATTCCTAAGTTGTTAGAGTCCTTAGTTACTGAAAAAATTTACGATTCCGTAAAACTCGGGATCTGCGATGAACAACATGGTTTTGTTAAGGGAAAATCTACTAATACTAATTTAATAATTTTTTCCAATAAGGTAATCAATGCTATTGAGTCAGGTAAACAGGCTGATGTGATCTATACAGATTTCACAAAAGCCTTTGATAAGATTAGTCATACACTTTTGATTAATAAACTAAGATCACTTGGCTTCCACTCTTCCTTGTTGGGATGGCTTGGTTCATACTTGGTTGGCCGCATACAGTTCGTGAAAATTGGTAACTGCAAGTCTCAGGCGATTCATGTGAAGTCAGGCGTACCACAAGGAAGTCATTTGCGTCCTATTCTGTTTATTCAATGATATTATCTCCTGTTTTTCATTTGCTAACTGCCTTCTTTATGCAGATGATTTAAAGCTTTTTATGACTATAAATACCTTTAGTAATTGCATGGAGCTTCAACAGGATTTGAATAGTCTAGAATCCTGGTGTGTAACAAATTCATTCGAACTAAATGCCTCTAAATGCAAAGCTATGTCATTTTACCATTCAGCATATCACATATCCTTTCGTTATAGTGTCAGAAATGTTATTCTTGACAGACCTTCAAGTATAACTGATCTAGGTTTAATATTTGATAAGAAGATATCGTTTAAAGAGCATATCGATTATGTTACATCTAAAGCTTTTCAGTTGCTAGGATTTTTAAAGAGGCAGACAGGTGAATTTAAAGATCCCTTAACATTAAAATCACTATATTTTTCATTGGTACGGTCCGTTTTAGAATACGGATCCGTTGTATGGATGCTACTCAAATAACTCATATTAGACGTATTGAGCGGATTCAAAGAAAATTTACACGTTTTGCTGTGTCAAAACTAAATTGGGATCTTACGTTAGACTGTAAATCACGTTGTCTTTTCTTAGGATTGAATTCCTTACAGTCTAGAAGAGTCATAAGTTCAATAATGCTGGTCCATGATGTACTTAGTTGTAGGATTTCATGTCCAGAACTGCTATCTTCAATTCCTTTCTATGTGCCTCAAAGATATATACGTTCTAGACGTTTATTGGTTGTACCCTTTCATAGATCGAACTTTGGTTACCGTGAACCCACACAGGCTATTTCTAACTTCAACTTGGTTGATTCATTACATGATTTTAATATATCTAGAGAGAGATTTAAGATAAATATTTTGGAGTTTTTCCGTTTAAGCTTTATAGATTTGTAATATAGTTTAGTTTTTAAATAACTTCTGATTTGTTTTGATGAATTCAGTATTATATACATACTTATATTTGTATAAATTCTTGTAATCTGTAGGATTTATTCCGTAGATTGAAATAAACGAAATGAAATGAAATGAAATGAAATAATGTGGATTTAGAAACAGTCTTTTTTAAAAAGATTTTTTTTATATATATATATATATATTTTCTGAATTTACTTGATTAGATTATAGATTTTGACTTTATTAGAGCTAAAGCGTGGGGCGATCGGAGGTCTTAGGGGGGGGGGGGGGGGGGGCGGCGATCACTTTGATATTAACTGCCAGCACCTATCTCCATTAACTACTACAGAAAATCTTAAATTCATTGAAGTTGACCTGACCTTTGACAAGATTAACATTTATCGGTTATGTGATACATTGATTTGATGGAAAAATGTGTAGGAGATTAGATAAGTATAGAAAAAACAAACATTCTAACCAGATAGGTAATCAGTTTAATCTAAAACGATTTTCTATTTTCCTATGCATATAGATTGTGATCCTCACATTATTCAGACTAAGGATGTTCCTAAATGCTCCCCGGGGAATCAAATAATGAATATTTACTAAATTAAATCTTTTCTTTATAAAATAGAGTTCACTTCTTTTTACATATTTTTTTTTTATATAGATCTCACGAGACAGGGAATCCGCTTCTCATCTATTCATTTCATCCCCTAGGACAACCATTTATGATAATCACGAGTACGAGCTAACTGAAAACTGGCTCCACTTCATTTTTTTTCTCATCAACTATAAAATTCATTTTCTCAGAATTCTTGTAGTATACAAAAATTCCAGAATTATGCACTCCAAAGCGCCGTCACTCATATTAAATATTTTGTAAAGAAAACGTGAATTAATTTACTAAATAAAATGCAGTATGGGCACAGCAAGCTCGCTGGCGTGCCCAACATTTTGTTTTCTCCCATTCATCAACAACAAGGTTTACTCTATTTTCCAAATGACGTAAATTTTACATTCATCTAAGAATGAGGAGAATATAATTAATGGTGTCTCTTAGCTTGAACATTTTTAACCGAGTCTCATTAACTAAGCACTTTGGAAAATAAAAACTTTCTCTGAAGCATTTTTCATATTATTTTTTGCCACGAAATATTTGTAGCACCTTTGTACATGAGGGTAACTATGTACATGTAAAATAGAAAGAAAAAAAACAAAACTTTGAAACTTTTTGGGTAAGATCTAAATGTACGATATCCTTACGATTTATTGTCCTGCTCAAACATTATCGTAAAACAAAAATAACGTGTATAAGTGCTATAACCATAATATCTACTTCAAAAACTGAGAGCTTTGGGGCTAATTTATGGCTTTAATTAGTTACAAATGTTTCTTGTTTTCGACATAAGTATACCTCGTAACATGGCAGTTTGGAAAAAAACAACAAACGATATATCCTTACGTCCCACTATAGCTATTGTTTTTTTAATGCACTGAAACAGCCTAGAGCGGTCATTATTCTACCGTTTATCAGGATCTCCATCTGCAGTTATATTATCGACTGCCTTGTCCTAAGGTTTGGTACTTGAAATTTATAAA